>PVHP010021606.1:0-29265 GCA_004024765.1 Zapus hudsonius | reverse complement strand
GAACCCTGGTCTGGAGTTCTGCATTTTGTGAATCAGTGTGTTACAGTGTGCTTGCTTGTGGTGCTGGTGCTGGGCTTCTGTCTGTCTCTGCTTGGATCTGTGAAAGGGGCCAGCCTTTTTTCCCTTAACTTCTTCCCCTGGATCTGCTCAATAAATATTTTCCTCCCATAATCGTGCGTGGTTTGGAGATTCATCCCAGTGGCGTGTGGCTGACTACGGCACCTCCCATAAACTGCTTCTGGTTGTGTGTTTGTCCAATCAAACAACCTGAAGATAACTGTAACAACTATGAAGCCTTTTTTTTATTCTTCAAAATTAAACTTGAGATCCAGAAATCCAATTGGATATTAAGTCAATGAAATATCCTCTACTAATTTAAGATACTCTACTAGCCTTTATTCAGATATGATTAGAGTAACTGTTTTCTGTCTTTTGTTTTGAGATAGGACTTTCTATTTAACTCAGGCTGACCTAAAACTCCCTTTTCAACTTTCTGAGTGATAAAATTATAGGCATTCACTATCATGCTGCTTGCTTTCTGGCTTTTAAAATATCGATGTGTTTGGACTGGGGAGCTGGCTCAGTGGTTAAGAACACTTGCCATGCAAACATGAGGACCTGAGGGGACCTGAGACTGTTTGAGTTGTATGTCCCAATAGATTCCACACAAAGAGCTGGATTTGGCCATACATGCCTGTAACTCCAATCTTGTGTCAAGCAGAGATAAGAAAATCTAGATGAGGTCATCCAACATTCTCTGGCTTCTATGCATCACATCTGTACACATGTGTGTACACGTTCCATACCACACATACCACACATGTACTTGCCCAAAATAATAGTTGTGTGTAAATTATGTAATGATAGGGTGCTCATTTCACTTTTTACTGAGAAAAAAAATGTAATGTGTAGCCCAGGCTGGCCTTGAACTCCCCCTCCTGCCTATGCCTCTTCAGCAATGTCCTACTAGAGCATACCACCACAACCAGCTAAAAAAATTTTAAAAACATCCCAATTAAAAAAATGTTAATAAGTGCATTTATATGTGGGTTACCAGAAAGTTATATATTTAAATTTTATAGTTACATACGTATTTTCAAAATTTGAGAATAGTCATTAATTTATGCTTCCTCTCTAGACTTTTCTGGAGACTGTCAGTTTTTCAGTACTGGGAATCATCAGCATCCTTTTCACTTTTGTCAAAAATAACAGCTTTGATCTATAATGTATAATAAGAATGGCCTTATATAGAGGCGAATATTTAAAACATAGTGGAAATAAATTTATTTTGGATTAATGCTACTATCAATATCCTTTCAAGGGAGTTACATTATAATCTAAAAGTTTGAGCATAAATTGACAAATCAAAATATTTATAAAATGTGAAGTAAAATAAAATTCTGAGAGATTCTTTCTGGGAAAAATCATAGTGAATTCTTGGCTTGCAGGTACTTATCTGAAATCCCAGAAGGCAGGAGGACCTCACAATTTCTTTCACTGTCCTTTGAGGGCTACTCTTTTTCCTAGTTAACAGATTAGGAAATTTAAGCTCAGAGATAATGAGTTCAATTTATTATTGTAACAGGTAGAATTTAAAATTTAATTTTCATCTGACTCCAAAGACTCTGTGCTTTATTTGCAACAATACATCTTCTCTGTAAATGATGAAACTAGATCATCTTAGTTCAAAATTGCAAGCATTTCTATATAATTAAATACAAGCTTGTCAGGGAATCCTTCATAGTTCAAGGCCGATCTTGGGTATGCACAGAAAGCCAAACACAAAGGCAAAGTAACACTACCAACCACGCAGTCCAGGGAAGTGTACTATCTAGATCACGTGGAAGACTTTCTTTAAATCATTAAAGATATCGTGTTGTTCATTTTCTTAATTATCCATTTAAGCATATGTATTTGCCAGAAGATCAATATTGGGAAGTTTGAGTCAAGCCAGGTACTACAGGCTTGTAGTCCTCATTCTTGGGAGGCCAAGGCAGGAGAATCCTGGCTTCACAGCCAGCCTGGGCTCCATTGCAAGATTTTGTTTCAGAAAAAAATGAGGTTTTATCTATTATTAGGTTATTATCCTTCTTCTTTGACATATTTTCCTTATTCTATGCCTTTTATTTTCATAAAATTTGAAATAATTTCACACTTGAAATGGAGTTGTAAACTAATATAAAAATGTCCTCTATATTACAGACATATACACTGTATACTTCACACTATAGTTTATTAGAAAAATCAGGAAACATACCATTAGTAAAATACTATTCACTAATTCAAAGCGTGTGGTTTAAATTTCTTCCATGGTCTTAAAAATGCTATTTTCTGACTACTTTCCCTGAGCCTAGAACTCTCCTGCATCACTCCTCTGTTAAGTCATCATCTTTCTGGTTTTCATGTAATTCTTATTGCTAAGGATTTCTTTGTAGTTCCCACCCTTCACATCTTGGAGAGAACTGGCCAGTTTCTTTGCTAAAGCTTCTCAGTTTGGGTTGCCTGAGTCTAACTTTTTCAAATTTCTTGACAATCCTATATTGAATTACATTGCCAAGTATTCTTGAGAGCTTAGTTATTTTTTTCTGAAGAACTAAGATGATCTTGCTTTATCATTTACAGAGAAGATGTATTGCTGCAGGTAAAGCAAACAGGCTTTGGAGTCAGATGGATTTAGATTTGCATTCTACCTTTTCCAATAATTAGTTGAACTCATTCTCTCTGAGTTTAAAATTCCTAATCTATAAACTAGAGAAAATGAGCAACTCTCAAAGGAACTTCTGGGAGGATTGAGATAATATATGCAAAGCATCTGGTGAAATACTCTGGCATATTAACAATGTTCTAGAAAGGTTGGGCATATTATTGTATTTGCCAGTGGAAGCAAGCGAGACAATACTGACAAGCTTATTTAGTGGTATTAGCCTACTGATAGCACCAGTCTTCAGGGAAGGGAAGAAGAGAAAGTAAGCAACATTTCCCATTACATTTGATAGTCTGTACACTGTTTATATTTGTTTTTAATAGCTCATTTTTCAATACATGGGATTTTATATCTTTAATGTTTCAAGGCAAAATATCTCAAAAACCTATTTCCATCTTAATACATTTCCCCTTTTAAATAAAAATCATAGAATAGTTAAATGAATTTCTTCCTCATAGTCTGCAATTTCAAACAAGGGTTTATTAGTAATTTGGCCACTCAAAACTAATTGTCTATTTGCTTCCATGCTATATGAGAGGAGGTTGCTTTTAAAATATGGAGATATTACATGTGTGCTTGTTTACTTATTCAACAGTTTTGTCCATGGTAGATCAAGGGTCGGTTCAGCAAGCATGTGAATTGACAATAAGAGCTATATATTGAGTTTGGGTTTTGAGCATATTACACCAAAGCGAGAGACATGAGAAAAGAAGAAACAAACATCATATATGGTTTGAAGTGGAGTTGGTACTGTGAGTTATCTTGACGTAATAATCATGGCTGTGTTTAGTAACCTTTCATGACCTCTTCTGATCACTTATTCCATTTCCTAGTGATGCCCAGTCCCAGGGGTTATGAGCTTATAATCAGGAGCAGTTTTGTGATGACTTTGTCTGCCCTACAACACTAACATAAAACTCTCCCTTTATTATGGATGATCTCACATATTTTCAACTATGATTCTCCATTGGCAGGATCCTTCAGTACCAGGTCCCTCGATGAGTTAAAAGGAATTTCTTTAAACTTTCCACAGCAATTTAACCTTAACAAGTAACTGATTTGCAAAATATATACCTGATGGGACATTTCCCAGTTTTTGTGTGTGGCAGAGGTTTTGACAAGTTTGTTTCAGTGCCTTGTGGGTACTATTGTTTTTTTGTTTGTTTGAATTCACTATGTAGTCTCAGGGTGGCCTCGAACTCACAAACTCATGGGGATCCTCCTACCTCTGCCTCCCAAGTGCTGGGATTAAAGGCATATGCCACCACACCTTGATGGGTCCTATTGTTTTTGAGATGATATGGCTTTTCATGCTTTCCTAATTTTTAGGAAGCAAGCATTATTGGGATATTTAGGCAGTGTGCTCATGAAAGAGACCAGAAGGAGGAAGAAGTGAGTCAACTCCTTGCAGGACAGGTATGGGTGCCTACTGCAGGGGTGGGTGTTAAAGAGGCAAAAGTCTCAAATATTAAAAGCTCAAAATGTGCCCATAGCAATTTTACATTGGGTAATTTCAAGAGGGCAAGATTTTCTTTTTAATCAAGTGAAATAAAGGCTTGAATTAAACATGTTCAAGTTTATTATTGACCTATGTCAAAAAGAATGAAGATAAAAAGAAAAAGCATGCAAATAAGGCTCATCTCAAATATGGGTATGCAGGGTGATTGACAAGTTTTCCTTTGCTTTGCATGGTTTTGATCATTTAATTTTTCTCTGAACTCAGATTTTTGCTTTCTGGGCATAGAGTTATTAATCGCTCATATCTTCTTTAATATCTAGAGTCACTTTTCCAAGCAGATTAAAGTATCTAAATGGCTTAGTAGTTTTAGATCATCTTGTAGAATTCAAAACTATTTTGTAGTAGGAGGCTGATTCAATTTTCTGGTATCAGTATACATAATTTTCATGGATAGAGATCTGACTTTTCTTTGAATTTGAAATTTGACATTCAGATACATTGATAGCTAAGTGGCCAAGATATTTGAAAGAAAGTGGAGACTATTGTAGAAGTGGTTTTCTGTTGGAAAGATATTTCATGTATCAGAGATAGTCTTATGAATATATTTAAAATTTAGAAATATTGACTTGCTATTTAAATGATTTTTGCACATAATAAGTCCTTTAAAAAGTTGTAATTGCTTTAAGTTTTACTACTGATTGTAGTCATTTGTGTGATTGTATCTATGATTGATGCATTTTAATGTTGCAATTGTCTGGCAATTTTCTATGATTTTATTCATGACTGGTATTCTTTATGGTGCAATTGGGAGGTAATAGTTTGATTATATCACTATTAAGAATCTTACATAACTTTCTCTCAGGACACATTTGAAGAATAGAGCCTTTATTTCCCAGAAGATAAGCTTTTGTGCAAAGCAAACCCATTCACATGGGTTGGTGAATTGTCTTTTCATCAAGTCAACAGACTGACTGATTTTTCAGAAGAAAGCCGCCAGGTTTTCTATTCATATTACAATGCTAAGAGAACGTAATTTGAAAAAAAATTTTAACTTCTTAACCTGAAATCAGAGGAAAAGACTTAATAACAAAACCTTAAAGGACAGTATATTTGAGAATATTCTAAGGCCATGGATGGTGGGGAGTGACTCGGATGGCTCCCGGAGGATAGTATACTTAGGATAGCCTAAGTATACCAGGTCCTCTAAATACATGGCTCTATATATACAGATCCAGTCATCACAAGTGGAAAATATTTGAGATTAAGTTTTTCTGTGATGAACATGTACAAATTCTTTATTTTCTATTTCCTGGATAATATTTTAACTATTATTTGCATAATGTTTATATTGTGGTAAGCAATGTTTACTTGCATTAAATCATCCAGAAATTATATATAACATACTTGAGAAGGGGCACAGGTTACATGCCAGTATGATGCCATTTTATATAGGGGTCATGAAAGTCTGCTGACTTTCATATTGGTAAGGTGGGGAGGATCCTTGGCCCAGTCCCATATGGTTCCTTACCGAGACCAATACTTAGAAGGTCTATAGTGTGTGTGTGTGTGTGTGTGTGTGTGTGTGTGTGTGTGTGTGTGTGTGTTTAAAATCTGGCACTTAGAACCATAGCTGTGCCCTCATTGAGAACAGATTCCATGGATCTGTGGGCATAATGCGAATGCTTCTGTAACTGGAGATCCAGGTTAGGCGAAGAGGAGTCTATTCTTATCTTTAAAAACAAGTTGTGTAGAAATCTTGAAAGGTGATATAAATGATGGGAACATTTTTATTTCTATTACTGTTGTTGTTCTGGTTTGCTTTGGAGAAATTAAAGGCAGTCAAGTTACAAGAGCATTTAAATAGCTTTTCACATCCATGAATAAATATTAAAAGTGTCTTTTGGTCAAGACACACGAGGTTGGTGACAATCAAGGTCCTACCCAGAAAAGTGATCCCTAGAATCCATAGATTCTGTCTCATGGATTTTCTTGACTCTAAATTCCTCAGGATAAAAAGTTAAAATTGCTCCTTCTGTCTTTTAGAACTCCTGTCTCTCTATCCATATCAATGAGACAAACCTACAGGTGCTTTTTGATGTACAAAGAAATTTGGTTCGTATATTCCCATGGTCGTAACAAAAATCACAAATGGAAAATAGCATATAAGAAATGGATTGGGTACACTCAAGCTATCTGACTGGAGAGCTGATCAATACCACACACAGTGCAGTGCTGGTTGCTCACCTGATGTGGTTGAGAGCATGTCTGCCTATTTTCAGTCCCAGGTAAAGATCAAAACTTAAAAACAGAGGCTGTGAAACAGCTCAGTATGTAAAGTACTTGTGGTACAAGCATGGGACCTGAGCTCCATTCTAAGTCCCCATGTAAAAAAACTGGCTATGGTGGTGTGTACTTGAATCACAGAGCTAGGGAGTGAGACATAGGGACTTGATGGCTGGCCAAGCTAGCCTTCTTGTCAAGCTAAAGGCCAATGAGAGAATCTGACTCAAAAGACAGTGGGCAACACAGGAGGAATGACAGCTGAGGTTATCCTCTGGCCTCCATATGCACGCATGCACACGGATGTGTGTATGTGTTTGCACATACACATGTGCAACCTCACACACATGTCACCCCACACATATGCCTGCACACAGAGACACCTATGCACACAAATTCAAAGTTAGTAAAGTTTCTACTGAATTAGCACCATTTTCACCCCATCATAAAATAAAAAAATAATTAGGTTGACCTATGAGAAGTCAGGGGACATCTGTAGTTTGAGTCTCTCTCCTTGCATTGAGTTTGATAAACTCTCATTTATAACAAGCCTGTATCATTTAAATATTTTCTTCCTGTAGGTAATATCTTTACATTGTGCCTTATCCCTATTACCAGAAAAGAACTGTTTGTGAGGAGCCTTATTGTGAGGAGATGAGATCAGTCATTGTAGGAAGTAGAAATAGATTCTTTTTTAAGTTTTCATAACTTGGGTCTGGAATGTTGCTTAGTGGTTAAAGTTCTTGCTTGCAAAATCTAAGGGCCTGGGTTCAAATCCCAGTACCGACATAAGCCAGATGCACAAAGTGGTACATGCAACTTGACTTTATTTGCAGTGGCTAGAGGCCATGGCATGACCCCCCTCTCTCTCTACATTTCTACTTGCAAATAAATGGAGAATATCCAGAGACACTGGCACCCTCAACAACAATAACAACACACAAGCACACACATACATATATGAAGGACTAAAGCTTATGCAATTCATAACCTTCCCATTCCATGGACTGATCCAGCTATCCCACTGAGGAGGGCCCTCAGTGAGTTGGGCCAGGGAGGAGGTAAATGGGGGTACCCAGCACAAGACTTGGTCTATATTCTGTGTCTATTAACAATAAATAAATTTTCAAAACAAGGAAAATGATTCCAAATGTCCAACTTAATGCATAGCTGGGGCTAATTCCCATGAATATTCATTATAGTTAAGGAAAAACAGGCATTTTCAATAATTAATAAAAAATTTAAAAATGAAAAAAATTAGTTTTCATAATAAAAACAATTTCTTGAATGATAGTGTATGTTTGAAAACATTTCTGTTTCTTCATGATCTTGTCTTATTTGAAAATTACATAATTTTGGCAATTTATAGTCATTGAGATGATTTGTATATCATATGTACATATAGGTGAATTCAGATTAATTTAAGCATTAAGGGAAGCTTACTAATGAGTACCAAACAAAGTTGCTAACATCATTTTCAAAATTTTAAAATGACTACAGGCATTTGAAGATTTCCCAACTGTGAGAAGTACAGAATAGAATATTTGATATTGAATGCTAACTTTACTTTAGACCCTCACATCATTTTCAAAAGCTTCAGGTTCTGTTGCAATATTTACTTGCCATATTTTAAATAAAGAATGTTACTCACTGATTTAATTTATTGCCTTCTTTTAATATAAACACACACACACACACAAACTAAAGGTAGAAAGCACACGTTTCCTAGTGGTATTTGTGCCACTTACCCAACACCTGGTACAAGTTGAGGATGAGCTCAGAAATGATGGGTGTGATGGATGGGAGTCATGACTTAAACCTAGTGGAGGGAGCTGTGAGGGTTTATATTGATTGTCAAATTGTCAGGTCTTAGAATCATCTGTGAGGGATTGACCTGGTTAGGTTAGTTGAGGAGGAAAGAACCTTCCTAACAGTGGGCAGCACCATGCCCTGGGCTGGGGTTCTGGACAAGACATTGCTGAGCAGCGCCATTCATCACTCTCTGCTTCATGAATGTGCCAAAAGTAATCTGTGTCTCAAACTCCTACCATGTCTTCCCTGCCACAGTGGACTCACTAGCCTGGAACTGTGACCGGAAAGAAACCCTTCCTCTCCCAAACTGACTTTTGTCAGGTATTTTGTCTCAACAGGGAGAAGATAATTAATATCTTCAAATTTCCTTCTGTCAATCAAAATGGGAGTTTTGCTGGATGTGAAGGAGTGTGATGAGGAAATGAAGGTTCTTCCTACTATGACATGACCTTGAACTCTTCTGCGGACGTTCCATAATTTGTTCCTAAACCTATTCACAGTAAACGAAATTCCAAAAGACACTAGTGATAATTAATGCTAAATGCATCTCTGAAACTGAGTTCAAAAATATAGTTTGAGTGTGGACATAGAGCCGTATCCAAATCTAAAACTTTATGTTATTTGCATCCATAGTGTAAAAATGTTGAGTTACATTACCAATTGAATGATTCTTCCTCAATGGCAATATTCTGGTAATTTTTATAGCTGCTAAACATGATCATGGAAGCTACTAAGTTAGACAAATAGAACTTAAAAAGCTTTGTAAGAACAAAGAAAAAATGACAATTTAAGGGATAATTGTAACTTATTATTACTAGATTCTTTTCTATTGTTTTAAGAGGAATATTTTTGAAAACATATGTATATTAAAAGCAGTGATTTTTATTGCATTTGAAAATTGTTGAAATGGGGAAAATATTCTAAAGTTCAATGAGAACTTAGTAAAATTGGAAATGCGCTGCTATCATGTTATTATTTTTGCCAAAACAATGGTGTCTAATTTAGGTTTCACTGATTTATTATTGCAAGAAATGCAAGGTAACAAAGAATGTTTAAGTTAACAGCTCTTCATTTTGGAGTATGAACAATGAAAGAAACATTTAAAATGTAACTAGCCTTCCAATTTAGAATTCATAAAAATAGCATCAGCAAAATAGTGTGATGTATAATTACAGTT
Organism: Zapus hudsonius; assembly: GCA_004024765.1. Classification (NCBI taxonomy): domain Eukaryota; kingdom Metazoa; phylum Chordata; class Mammalia; order Rodentia; family Dipodidae; genus Zapus; species Zapus hudsonius. Next base: position 19,833 of record PVHP010021606.1, on the reverse strand, counting down.
TCCCCAGAATGTTTACATCCGTGTTCTCATTGCTTAGCTTTGGAAAACAACTCTGGACACAAAATATTAAAGTATTTACTGGTTAGTTAAGATTTAAAAAAAACTCCAACATAACAAAAATAATTGTCTTAACATCTGCTTCATTTTAAATGAAATCCTGTTTTCCCCAATTGTCTGTAAAACTTCAGAGGCTGCATATTTTTAGTTTACATGCCATGTTAGTACATAGGCTGTTTGCCAATCATTCTTGGAGAATTAAGAAGAGAAAAACACTTTGCTAAAGATGATCAAAGCAATGAAAAAGAGGCTGTTGATGTAGCTCAGTGGTTAGAACACTTGCTTACTGTGCCTGAGGCACTGGGTTCAGTCACTGCACAGACCAATTCTGCCCCCCCACAAAAAATAGCCAAAAAGGTGTGAGTACTTTGAAGATATTTAGAAATAATATGCCCCCCCCGCAAAAAAATTAAAATGAACATGAGAAGTTAGAGCAAAAAGTTTGGAGGAAAAGGACATAGAGCCCCTTCTTCTTCCACAGACCATCAAAAAATGGAATTGGAAAGAAGACCTTTGAGCCTCTGCATCTGCAGTCAGGTTCTTCCCCCATTTCAGTGTCTTTCGCTTCTCTTCTAAAACACATTTGGAGGAAACATGCTGCCCACCAGGGCTGTTTTTGTTACATTTAGTTGAATTATATTTGGTGTAATTTTACTGGTGCAATTTTGATATATTTATCATGTGCACAAATTTAGACAATATTTATGTCTAAATGCTGCACTCCAAGATTTCCTCTGTGGGTTTCCCTTGTCACTAATCCTTTTTGAAAAGGGGCAGCAAATACATATTAATGACTCCATCTGAGAGCTGAGTGCCAAGGTCCCTTCATTCTGTGACTGCTGGCTGTCCTTTTCTCAGGATTATCTTCTCCGGCTCAATAGCTGGTGGAGAGCCCTTTCTTTGCACCTTATCAAAAGCGTTTTCAATTGGGTTAGCCTGCCCTATTTCTTCTTTGTAAAATCTTGAAAACATTGTCATGGGATCCCATCATTTCCCTGATAGAGGGTACAGTTCCTGAATTTGATAGATAACCTAGACACTAGAAAAAGCCTTTTTTTCAAGGAATTCTAAAGAACTTGAACTTATAAAACAATCATAAAATTTCATTTAAATGAAATTCCAGCCTGACAGAAACTCCTCCAATCTGTGCAAACATGTCTGGAGTTTGGTTTCCATGGTTACTTATTCCTAGTCCTGTGTTCTCTGTGATTCTTTGTTGAGCTGGACCAGGTATCAAAAAAGCTTAGAGAATCATCTTAATGAGGCAGAAACTCAGAACAAGTCTTTATTTGATGGCCCTGTAGCATGTTAGAATACTGGGAATTTTAAAATATGAATTTTATCATAGTCATTTTTCTCACAAGGACAAATGTATCTTTAGTGATAATTTATGACAAGAATAAGAAGACTAGATATGTACAGCTACTCATCCTTCTATCCAGTCATCCACTCTGTATGACAAAAACAAATGTACTTTATTTATGAGACTAAATTTTTCTCCATAGTATGGAAGAGTTTAAGTATGCTAACATAACGTATGGGTTTGTGTGTACATTGAATTAAGGTGTTATTCTTCTGACATTTAGTATGTAGTTTGACCTAAGCATAACCAAAATGAAAAAACTCTGCAATCAATAAGAGCAAAGATATTCCTAAGATACTCAAGGGTAATTCTGGTCCATTATGCCCATGACATTTTTTTTTCTTATGAAGGAAGAATAACAACAGAAGAAGAATAACAGATTTGGTGGGCTGGAGAGATGGCTCAGCGGTTAAGGCACTTGCCTCCAGTGCCTAAGGACCCAGGTTCAATTCCCCAGGACCCACATAAGCCAGACCTACAAGGTGGTGGCCCTGGTATGCTCTCTCTCTCTCTCTCTCTCTCTCTCTCTGCTTGAAAATGAATAAATAAAATATTTAAAAAAAATAACAGATTTGGAATGGTGCTCTAAAACCAATCTATATTTCAGAAATAATGCTTTAGTTGTACATATATATGATCTCTAAAAATTTAAAATTTGACATAGTTTAATAGGACACTTATATAGAAGCCTCAATGTGACTACTTCTATGTTCCCTTGACATTTACCTTTAAAATGTCAAGATTTTTGTACACAGAAAGGATCAAGTGAACTAAGGGTAGAATGGCCTCATAATAAGGCTTTTTAAGGCAACTTAAATATGATATATTTTATGAAATCTAGCAGCTTCCCTTCTCATCTATTTGGCGATAGAAATATATTATTTTCTTATCACTATGTCTTAGCTGTCCTTGAATATACAGCATTCGTACCAGGAAGCAAAATTAAGTATTTATCTCTATTTCACAGTGTGGCTTTTTTCTTAATTAAAAAAAAGTCTGAGGACAAAGCTTTCTTTCTAAAAACTACTAGAACTACAAATTTCTATGGAAAAATATTGAGTAAAGGCAAAACTGGAGAGATTTTGAAAACTATAATATTTGTGCATCTTGATTATTGATAGAATTAATTATTTCAGACTTTCAAAGTGTTAGGCAAGGGGACAAGAGAATCCCTCACTTAAATTCAATGGAATAATAATACTAACACAAATGCCTTGGCCTGGGATCAGAGTCCAGAGATTCTAGGTGCATGATTGAAGAGAAATAACTGGTTTGTTTTCTCTAATCTCACCTAAAATGCAGCATTTAATACCGGTATAAAGGTGAGAAGTAAGACAGAGTTATTGTGGTGGTTTGATGTCCCCCATAGCCTTATGTGTTCTGAATATTTGGCCCTAAGATGGTGGAAATTTGGAAGGAAGAGCCTTGCAGGAAGAGGTGTGTCCCTGGTGTTGGACCTTGAGGTGTATTAGCCCCAAGCTTGTCAGAGCTAGCTAGATCATTCTTGTTCCTTACTCCACCTGCCATGGCAGGAAGTGAGAGCAGCTTCTGCTCTGCCACCTTTCTCTGCCATGTGAAACTCCCCCACTCTGAGACTATAAACTGAAATATGCCCTTTCCTCATATCAGCTGTTTTTGGTCAGGCACTTTGTCTCAGCAATGAGAAGAGAAGTATAGCAGTTATATTATTAGAATTTCTGATTCTCCCCAGCAGGTCATTAATATTTTCATATTGTGTTTTAATGGCTTTAAGAACCTCAAAATATTATTTATGCTTAATGATATTTTGGATTTCTAGTTCTCAAGTTTATTAACCATGACACTTATTAGTTATTTGACTAAGGTACTCATATTTATATAATAATTTGTTTCAAAGATTTTTACATTGCTTTAAGATAATTTATTTTCCTGTAATTATGTTTAGTTTTCAAAGGTCTTCCTTATAGTTTATCATACTTTGAAATCCTCTGATAGTACAAAAACAGGAGGAACACCTGCTCTAGACAGGATATTTATTGGAAACTGGAAAATACAAGAAAAATTTAGGTATTGATCTGCTTTCCGTCTCTGACTTTGAAACAAACATTAAGCCCCCAAGGCTTCTATACTAGCTCCCAAGATCTGAGCAGTGTCAAAACAACTAGCACCACATCTCCGGCTTGGTGCCTGTACTATATTCCTCCTATAAAGCTCCATGATGAGCAAGAATAGAATCTGCAGATCAAAGGACAGGACACATTAGCACAATGACTCAGGATGAGACAATCTATCTGAAAGTGAGCCATGACAGAAAATTGAAAAGTGACTCCAGGAAGCTATTTGACATCATTGACATGAAAAACCATCACAAGTGAGTTGGATAAGACGGAAAGGGAGCAGGATGAAAGGAAGAAATAGATCAAGTACCCAGCATCTTAAACCTTCAAGAGTGCAATTAAAAAAGGAGAAGTCTCAAGACTAAAATTGATTCAAGGATAGAGTGGGTAGATTTCAGATACTTTCCTATTTAGAGGGAGGAGGAACATAAAAGGAAGTGAAATGGGATGGACTGCAGCGTCTCATCAGAAGGACAAAAAACAGGAATTACCAACATTTAGAGAAAGGAAGTGTGTCTGAGAAAAACTTCATTGGTCCACATCAAACATCTTGAAAACAACAACACATGTTTCAGAGAAAAAGGACAATTTCCAATGATATACAATGGAATAAAAGAAGTCTTCCAACCACAGTGTTCTCCATAATACTGACTATCAGAACTCTGAGGAGGAATCTTAGGAAGACTTGACTGAATTTTTATACAAACTAACTTTCTTAGAAATAGAGTAACCACTCAAATATACAAAAGATTAACTTACTAATTAATTTAATAATTCAAAAGTTGTTCCAAATCTTGACTAATAAAAAGTATTTTTACAGTTGTACAGTTGGACATAATTTATCAAGTATATCTTGACAAAATATTGGGAGTATTTTATCATTTCATTTACTCACTTCCTTGAGTGAGGTAGACATTTTCTTTTAGTACTTTATAGTCTTGAGTTTCATGCACCCATTTTGAACAGATGACAAACTCAACTTGATATAAATGGCCTTTAGGCTTATCTAAATCACACTGATACATAGGACCCTATTTCTAATTAACTAGAGTAATGACATAATAATTCAAGTGTTCATAAAATAAGCATGATAAAATTAATATTGTAATGTGGACTACATAATTATGTCAGCAAGAATCTTTGTCTATGTTCACATATGTATGTATACAACAAAATTACATATCAAAATATTAACAAGTCTATTAAAATGTAAGTGCTTAAAGTATGTCTATGAAGAAAAAGGCTGCTCTTGAGTATGTTACAGAGTCCTAACACAAAATACTTATGAATAAAACAAAAATAAATGACAATCATAAATATGCCTTGGTAGGCAAATGTTCAAATAGCAGATATAAGAAAAACTATTCATGTCAGACTAAATCATTTTCAAAGTAAAAGCCTTGGAAAGGAAATAATATGAATATCAGCAGAAGAAACAAAGTTGAGTGATAAGATGATGTGCATTATAATTTAAATACCACAGATTGAAATATGCTAAAAATAATGTAGGAATGTGAGAAGAAATGAACAAGAATATGATTTTAGTATTCTAATAATGGCAGACCCTTTTAGAATAAGCAGACATAAATTATCATTTTTTCTTTCAGAATTATAATACACTACAAATTTGAAGTGCTCTTATAACAGGGAAAGTATAGTATATCCATTCATCAAGATCCCAAGAAAATTCTACAAACACAAAAATGCAAATTACTACACATTTTTTATTTTACAAGTTTTTAATTTACTTAAAAATTTAAATCTCAGGAGATGGAAAGATTACTCAACAGTAAAGGTGCTTGCTTGGAAAACCTTACTGCCTGAGTTAAGTTCCCCAATATCCACATGAAGCAAGAAACACAAAGTGCATTTATCTTGAGTGCATTTGCAATGGCAGGAGGGTCTTATATGCCCATTCTCTCTTTCTACCTCTCAAATAAATAACTAAATAAGCATTTAAGAAACACTTCATCTAAAACAAGTTTAAACTTCTTCAACAAACACATCATCAAACCATGCCAATTTCTTTATTAAACAAAAACCCCCACTCAAAACCTTTACAAAGATATTAAGTTAAAATAGCAAATACAACTACTCAAAGCCATTAAAAACAATACCAAGTTTTCATTTATTTAATTAAAAGTTCAAGAATTTTGAATAACGCCAATTAATATTGAAAATAGGCAAGGCCAGAGAGTGATAACAAGACTGATGTAATAAGATAATTTTGACTATAAGATAAATGAGTGTACAGTTGATCATATTACATGTTTTTATTTATTTAGTATCAAATATTTACTGTTTGGATCATGAAAATTTTTCCTTACAACTTCCCCCAGTATATAGTTCCTGTTGTTCTATATTTGAGCTGAGGTACATAGTGGGTAAGGTTGTAACTTGTTCATTGTTCTCTGACTACAAGTTCATTCCTCAAACTGCCAACTTGATGAGTTGAATAACACAGGTCTACTGTTTCATTGTTGTTTGGGATACCAAATATCTATAATGGGTCTTGGTGAGATAAAATCAAGGTGCTGGCTGGGATGTTTCTTCCATGGCTCGTCTGGGCCAATTTGCTTCTTTCTTCATAGGCTTTGTGCACTGTGCCTTCCTTGACACTTGCCCCAGTCTGTCCTTAAAGCCAGCAACAGGCAACCCAATCCTTTTACCAAAACTGTACTGTTTGTCTTCACTTCCTATAAGCACTCTTCTGATTAAGCCAAGTTCATCCAGATAACTCAGTGTAATTTCTCTACTTAAGGCCAATTAATAAGCAAATTAATGTTATCTGTAATCTTAATTGCTTTTTAATATATTCTACAACACATTTACAGGTATCAGAGAACAGGAATATCTGTGAGATGCCTACCATGGTAAACACTTTATATTTTACTGTCATGTTTTCACTCCTTGAAGATAAAATATAATTTATTGTGATATGAAAACTGTAGGAATGAAAATACTTAAGTAAGTAAGCTCAAAGTGACAAAATATAGAAGGGATGAGGTTCTTTCTCCCTTGCTGGAACAAGTTAGAGAATCCCCTGCTTTATGCAATTGGAACAATGGCTTTATCCTTGCTCAGAGGATCTTTGGAGGTCTGCAGAAATGCAACCAACCACACAAGGGTCCCAAGACTGCTTCTTCTTAGAGATGCTGAAGCTCCCGAAGGTATGGCTGGCTCCAGACCATTCTGTTCTGCCTCCTCTGATTACACAAGTAATGGGAGTGATCTTGCTTGGCCTGGGTTATTATTATGTTTGTGATTCCTAGATGGGCAATGACTTGTAAACATAAGAATTCTGTTGTCATTTGACTGATGGATATGGGATCTAATATCTAACACTTGTATCCATTATAGTAATACAGATGTGAAGAAATGTGTTTGTATTCATATGCTTTTTGGGTTTTGGAGGGTTTATTTGTAAATACTATCTTACTGTGCTAAGGATGTTGAAAATATTGTAGGCAGACACAAAAGATATATAGTATATAAAAGCAAGCACAATTGGTTATAGTCAGCTTTCTCATTGCTGCTAACATGATCAGAAGCAGCTTTTGGAGAAATTTGGTTCATTTCGGCTCACATACTACAGGAAACTCCATCATGGCAGGGAAAATGACTGCATGAGCAGAGGGTGGACATCACCTCCACACAGCACTGAAAACAGTGTCAGGAAGGTGTGCCAAAAACTGGCAAGGGGACATCGGCCAACAACACACCTCCAACAGGTTCAAATTCCAAAACTGCCATCAGCTGGGGATCAGGCATATTAAGTTTATGGGGACACCTGAATCATACACCACAATGTGCCCCTGGCCCTACATAAACTGATAACCATATTGAATCACAATGATGTTCAAACATCCTCATATTCAATGCCTTACCTGAGCCATAATACCACCACAAAACCCATAATGACACAGAACATTCATATTGTGAAAGATCATGCATAGCAATGACAGTTTGAACCAATGTAAGATTTAAAACAAATAGGGCACACATCAAACTCGTACTCCAAGTCTGATAATTCTAACCAGTGAAGAAGAGTATTTAGAGTTCCAACTGAATGCTTAAGGCTAGTAGAATATATGTCTCTTAAGTATAAATTAATTTCCTGTTGTGGTTGCATACAAGTGAACAATATACAAGCACATTAGAAGTCCAAGAAAAACCTTTCTACCATTTATTCTTTTTCCTTAAATTATATGTGCTTTACATAAATTGCATATATTTGTTTAATGTACCTTAATGTAAATTTCATACATATAATTTTGTATTTATTTACACATGCACACATACACACATATATGTATATATATAGCTTTATTGATTTATTCACTTGGAGTTGAAAACTGATTTCATTTATCATGATTCAATTTTCCCAATGTGACAAAATGGCCTTTAGTTCACTTATCTATTCAGTTGTTTGTTCAACTAGCAATGGCCATGACAGGTACTTTACTAGATGTCTGGAATATATTAGTGAACAAAAATGACTTTGTGTGACTTTTACTGAAGTAGCAATTTTCTCCTATTGATGATATATGATTCTCCAGGCTCCTGGGGATTGGAAAAATAAATTATGGCATATCTGAAAATCTCTCATTAAGAAAAGTCAATATTACTTTGTGAATAGAAGACACATTTGGATATTTTTAATGTCTTTCCCATCATGGAAATAAATGTCCTTTTACAGCAGAAGATTTTTTTACAGCACATAATATTTTTTTTAGGTTTTGCTTAGCAAACTCAATTTGGATCATATTCTCCATGACTCTTTGTTAAAAGTTACTTAATTATACTATAGCATCATTTTCTGTATCTTTTGTTTTATGTCAGCATTAAATTTTCTATCAATGAAAACAAAGTGAATATTCAACTCCAGAAATATTGTTGAACCAGTGTGATTGTATTATTAGTTGGAGGAAATAATCTAAAATTCTTTTATAAGTACCTTATAGTTAAGGAGGTAAGATTATAATTTATTAACTTCAATGGGAATGAAGAAACACTAGGACAAGAAGAACCATAGAAAACCAAAATAAAGACTGGTGAAATTCTCATTGTGTTGAACCTTGAAAAATGGGCAAATATTAACCAATAGCTGAGTAAAACAGGTAAGTCTAGGGCAAGGGAACAGGATATTGAAAGTCACAGAGGCACAAAAGTAGAAATATATATTTGAAATTGAAAAAAGATTGGCATATATTTGAAATTAAACATGTTGAAAATGGATGAAACAGTCAAAGATATGTGTTTAGCTGAGTGACATGAATGGAGTTAAGCCCTATGGTGAGAAGTTTTAAGTTTTTCTCCTATAAGAGTGGAACATGATAAAATGAAGATGCATGTAACAAGACCTAAGTATATTTTACTTTAACAATGCTTTATATCATTGGATTAATTTGATAGAAGGAAGGGATAAGAGGTATAAAGACCCAGCTAGCAGGCTGTCACCATGGTTTATTTATGAGGTGTTGGGGTCTGAAGCAGGATATTGGAGGAGGGAATGGGATGGAGTAATGGTGTGTCCATTTTTGAAAGAAACCTGACAGAATAGATGTGGATAATAGAAAGAAGTGGAAATGACTCCATTATTATCCAGGATGACTGATGGAGGGAGTGCAATTCACAAAGAAAGAAGACACAGATAAGAAGGCTCTTTATTTCCTTTTTTTGGCTTTGGTTATATTGAATTTTTGTTGTGGGAAGATTTAGTGTGGAAATACAAGCTAGAAATAGCAGGCAATATCATGTTCAAAATTCTACCTCATATACTCTGCACTCTACAATGTTATTGATAAGTAAAAATTGTCTAGTATGCTTGTAGGGATTTTATTTGTAAATATCCTCAGCATTGGCTAGGTTGCATAACTAGCATTCAGATGTATCCTTAGATAATCTTCCATGAGTTTTTTTCCCTTAAATTCAAATTGTGACTCAATAAGAATACATTACTATGAAGGCTTGCTAAACTGTCATTTATATAATGTTCAATTCTTCCAATGGATCCATGTGACTGGGTTCTCCAAGGTAAGCATTCATGGAGTCGGTTGACTTTTGGAAGAAGCACTGTTTAAATCAGTGTCTTGAACCCTATACACATCTAATGCATATTAGGATGAAACAGCACCTCTGACTCAGTAGGAACCCGACCTTCTGCGTTTCTACCAAGCCTTAGCGGCCAGTCTCTACTATGCATCTAGGAAATATCTAGCTAAATAGTTTAGGGAGGGAAAAGATAAATTCTATAATTTTAAACTTTCCCCAAAGAATGTTTTAAGTAAGTGTAGAAAAAAAAGAAAGCTGTAGAAAGGACTCTTCATGCTTGGTGACTGAACTCTGTTTTCATACCTAGTTTAATGTGATTCAGTTTCTGCACACTGGCTATCCTACTGGAAATGACTGATCACATTGCAGAATGTGAAGCCACAGGTCTTTTTCAACCTCAGTTACCTGAAAATTGAATCTTGAATTGTGACGAATTCTTAATCTTGGCTCAGCACAGGATGGCCTCAGGTGCCACCCACATCTCTTGAAGCAGTACCTCCTGTTCTAATGTGGCTGTGAGATTCTCAGCAGCCCTTCACTTCTTCCTTCCCTTTGGCTTTGAAGTCTCTTTGATCTTTCAGCTACCTGAAGAGAGTGGGAAATCTTTCTAGCCTATCATGAAAATATCTTCTTTTCACTCTCCCTGCAAATAAAAACAAAAAGTAAAACATTAAATTCAGAACCCAAAATAACCCCCTTCTGGCTTTTTTGCTGAATATTTGATTATGAGTTCAGATACAGGCTTGTGAAGTAGCTGTAATTTAACTCACTTTAAACATACTTCCTTTATTCATCTAGAAATTCATAAAAATTTCCTGTATTTATTAGAAAGCCATTTAATTTCTATTTAGGGGAAGGTATGACTGAGAAGTATTGAAGTCATATTTCTCTCATGAAGAATTTACATTGTAGTCTGACTTTTATAAAGACTGACTTTTTTTTAGCTTTTCATTATTTTATTTTATTTTTTTTGAGGTAGGGTCTCAGTCTACCCCAGGATGACATGGAATTCACTCTGTAGCTCCAGACTGGCCTCAAACTCACAGTGATGCTCCTATCTCTGGCCCCGGAGTGCTGGGATTCAAGGTGTGCTCCACTAAGCATGGGTCAGACTGACTTTTCATTGCTAAATTTTAGATATAAAAATCAAGAATGATTCAAGAATAATAAATAATTTTAAATATGCAGATACTTCTCTATCATTTTTAAATACCCATTTGTTCTTAAGCAGGTTCATAGAGGCATATTCATCAAGGCAGTGGCCTGAAAGAATCAATGTTCATGTGTGATTTGCCAATGATGACTTAGTGAACAACCAAGACCAAGAAGATTGAGGTTGTTTCTACCAATGGAGAGCAAGAGAACATGAAGTCCTAATAAGCAATGCAACTGTAACCAAAGGCACCTGGGAAACAACACAACAACAACAAAGAAATTAGGACTTTGGGGTCTATTCTTGTTAATTGTTTTACTATTTTCACAATTAGCTATTTTATGTGTTAATAAAATCTTATGATATTTTCTTTAGGCAAAGTATTAAGTCAGTTGGTCTATGACAGTTGTCACCTTACTTCTGAATGTTCTGATTGTTATGTGGCATCTACATGACACTTCAATATCCTTTCAGGATAAAAATCTCATGCATGTGTGCAACATTGTACTGAACAGCAGTATTTGATCTTACAAAGATAACAGATAATTTTTTAAAACATAATTTAAGAATCTATTGAACTTGAAGGTGTCAGTTTTTACTTTCTTGTATATTTGTGTCTTAATTTCCTACTTAATTTTTGTACTAATTACAACTCAGTGTTCTTTACACTGAGCACATGACACCACAATTTTAGACCTGCAAACACTATTACAACTAGTCTAATAAAATTAAAGTGTGTAGGAAATACTAAACATAGAAAATGTCTTTTAAAAACGTCTTGGTCATTTTCATAACCATATGATTATTTGGCACCTAGTTTGTAAGGCATTGGAGATAATTTCCTGACATATATGCACACAAAATCATCATGGCTCATTATTCTGAATATATTCTGGTTATTCTGTCTTGTGAGTTATTTGTTTTTCCATAGAATAGTTTTTGCTTTGTATTTCAAGAAAAGAGTAACATACATGTATGCTTTATTTTTATTCATTCCTGTATTTTGCAGATGATGAGCATTTATTTTTTATCACTTCATATGCTCCAAGTAATTTGGTAATTAAAATACATAATTCATATAGGAAGCAAAGAGAGCAAAGCTCTCCTACAGTTCTGATGCTCTACACAAAAATGTCACAATACTAGTCTGTATCTCCGATATTACTGATTGATTAATCTCATATGTAGTCTCTAAGGAAGGTGCTTGGAGATTCATAAAGAGGCTCATACATTTCAAATTCTATTATTAAAGTTAGAATAGTCTTGTTGTTACCACAAAATTTACTTTTTAAGTAATTTTAAACATTTTCAGTACTGTATGTCATAGTATGAAATCAGGGTTGATTTCACCAGTGAAGTGTTTTGGCCTGTGGTAGTATAGAAACACATGAACTCATTTTATCTGCATGAAGAGAATATTTTACTGAAATGGTGGTTCATTTCTTCTTTAAATCTTATTACCTCCAGCTTCCTCTCAATAATTATCATTCCAAAGGAAAACTCTAATATTTTTGCATTTCTCAGATATTTATTTGTTTTTTCTCTAATATTACTTGCATGAAATTAGAAGAAATAAAACAAATACACAAAATGAACCAATATATGTTAAATTATAATAAAGGACAGCCTTTAATTATTATTAAAGGAAGATTTAAAATAGATCAATTGGAGAATGTAAAATAACATTATGAATGAAGGATGCCATTTTCAATGAGGGATATTAAAGTGATAATTTTTCAGAAACAATATTAATAGGTAGAACTCAGTAGTAGGGAGAGTTAGAGAAATTCCCCATATGGTAAAGAAACAGCGTGCTGATAACCCTGAGGCCAGCACAAACTTGGTGAATTAAAATGTTAAGAAAGTGTGAGAATTTTCAGAATGAATTAGACACAATTTTGGAGGAACATGGGCTGTTATTGCAATTACAGTTATCAGGACAGTGGCAAAAAAATGTTTGTTTTCTCTCTGAGGCCAATTAGAAGTACACGAGGCTTGAATTCACATGTTAACAATAAGGGAATAGGTGAAGCAATCATGGGAGGTAAATGCACTAGGATTCAGTCATAGACTAACTGCAAGGTCAAAAAAAGGGAAAAGTCAAGGAAGATTGAGCCTGTGTTTTGGAGCTTGTTAAAACGAGAACCATTAAGTAAGAAATAGACATAGAAGGAAGGATAGATGATTGACAACTTTCACTATTATTACTAATTGTGACTTGCTTGTGGGACTATGTGATGTCAAGATATGAAGTGGAAAATTCCAGTATAGATGCAGAAAAATACCTAGCTATGTTTATAACTTGATAGTCATAAAGATAGTATTGAACATTTTAGTATTAGGGTAAATGAAATCACCATCTCGCATAAAGATAGGTAGCATAACAGAACCCAGAACCTAAATCTGAGAACTTCAGTAGATAGTTTATAGAATTCAGAGACTGACACTTAAGATGATAGAGAAAATGGGGTCAGAAAATTGAGAAGTCAGGAACTTATAAGACCACGGAAACAAGGAAATAGAACCATGAATTGTTTTAAAAAATATTTTCTTTTATTTGACAGAGAGTGACAGAGGAAAAGAGGCAGAGAGAGAAAGAGAAAGAGAAAGAGAGAGAGAGAAGAAGAAGGAGGAGAAGGAGGAGGAGGAGGAGGAGGAGGAGGAGGAGGAGGGATATGGGAATGCTAGGGCCTCTTCCACTGTACTCCAGATGCATGTGCCACTTTGGGCACCGGCTTCACATGGGTACTAGGGAATCAAACCCAAGGCCATCAGGCTTTACATGCAAGCACCTTTCACCACTCAGTCAACTTTGCAGCTCGCAAATTCTTTTAGATATTTTTGTGTGGTCTAACGAAAAGAACATGGTAAGATGCTGTGAAGATTTTGTGTCATTGGTGGCTTTAATTTTTAATTTTATTGCAAGAGGGTCACAAGCCACAGATTGGCCATCATTGGTGAGTGAATGGGAAGAAAGAAGCTTGACTTTTGTAGATGCAATCAATAGATGCTGTGGGCCACACAAATGCCCCTGGGGGCGGGGCCAACCACACAGACACCTGAAGTCAGGTGAGAAGCAGAAGCAGACTAGTTTATTGTGGGAATCTTATATCTCCTCCCAGCACCCTATGGCTTCCCGAGCTTTAAGAGAGGTGGTGTCTCTCCCTCATTGGTTCCGTTGATCGTGTGTTATCACTACGGCTGTTGCTAGGACAGTCTTCTTAGGCCCATTTGAGTGGCTCGCCTCCTCCTACAAGTAGACAAGTTTAAAAATATCCATTTTGAAAAAGCACTAGAATATGAATCATAAAGAGACAGCCTAGATGAGTGTAGAATAACCAGTAATATTCTGTGGGATATGGACTAGGATTATATGCTCATTGCTTTGTTGAATGAAGGATTAAACATGAAAAGAAATCTGCATGTTTTCAAAAAATTCATATATCTCCAATCATTTAAACCAGATTTAAGGGTCTGAAGAGATGGTTTAGTGGTTAAGGCGATATTGCCTGAAAGCAGAAGAGCCTGAGGAGTTCTATCTAGAATTTGTTTGCAGTGGCTGGAAGTCCTGGCATGTCCATTCTCTCTCTCTCTCTCTCTCTCTCTCTCTCTCTCTCTCTCTCTGTCTCTATCTCTCTCACTCTCTCTTAAATAACTAAATAAAATATCAAAAGAAATTTTAGAAAACCAGATTTAATAGTCTTTGGAGTATATGCAGTTAATACTGAATATACTCCAAAGTCAGTTAATACTGACTTCTTTTTGACCCATTCTCAAAATTCTTAGGTCTGATTTTCAGGTGCTTTTGAAGGAATGGTGAACTTTACAGTTTTCTCCTTAATGTCTTATTCAAAATCCTCCCCAATTATATTCTTAACCACTCTCCAGGTGCCTTGTGGTATTTTGTTTTTTTTCAATCAGTGTGAATAAGAGACAGTCATAGACAAGAGCTTCTTTGAAAATCGCATATACCCATATAGCATTTGACATATACCACTGAGCAAACAGTCAAAGGGTGTGTGACAGACACCACACAGACGAACAGGATCAATAAACCTTTCAATATTTCTTATTCAAAAAGCAGAAGACTTAAAAGAAGCCCTGTAACTTAGCAAGTGAGACCAAGGGATTTTCAATGTAGAGGCAGTAATAAGTGAGAAGTGGAGAGTCTAAATGAAGTAGAGAGGAGAAGCACTGGAAGGAGTTTTATGAATAGGACATTTATGTTTATGCTCATAATAGCTCATAATAGCTTTACTCAGACTTGATTTTATTCTGAGGAAGTTTTGCAGTTTTGCCTGTTTTTTTAAACTTTGAAAGATCTTTTTAAGGAATATTTAACACGTTTGGCAGATTTGCTTTTAGCACTGTAAAAATAGGGCTCTAATTTTCTGAGGGTCTGCAGGGTTTCTGATGATAAATCTGCTGTATTTCCTTTCCTTCCCTCCTTTATTTGTATTATGTAATTTTTTAAATTTCCTCTTACTGCCTTCAAGATTTTGTTTTCCATTTTTCAAATGGTTAAATAAGACATGCCTACATGTTGAATCTTTTTCATCTTCATTTCTATTAGTAATCTCAATTTCTGTGATTTGGTGTCTATCATAAACTTTGGAACATTTTAGGTTCTTGGTCAAGGGCAGCCTGGGTCACTGATTCTGCCTGCCTCTTTCTAGTTCTCTTCACCTGACTTTCAATTACACATATGAAGGATGTCTTTGTTGGCAAAGTGAGATAGCTGGTGGCTCTGTATTTCTGGGTATTTTTCCTCTTTTTCTCTTTGTGTTTTAGCTGGAGTGACACCAGGAGGAAAGGCCCAGGTGATTGCTTACCTTTCACATCAGAGGTTGCTTCTCTCTCCACTTTCTGTTCCATATTCCCTCTCTCAATGGCCTTCTCTTCTTTTTGTGAACACTCAGAGTGGTTCTAGGAAAACACTACAGAGAAACTTAATTCTTTGTATGCTAACAATTTTTTCTTTTAATAAAAACATGCATACTACTGGCCTGCTCTGTCTTCTTTATGCGTGTCTATCATTTTGCATACCTCTTTGGCACTGAGTCTGTGTTTACTTTGCATTACAAGATTTCCTTATATGTGTACAGATATGTATGTGACTATTTTGCACAAGAACTTTATAGCTAGGTACTCTGAATATATGTATGATATATATGTGCATCTTCGAATATTTAAAAAAGTGTCAGTTATGATGATATTTTTTGAAAAAGGAATTATATTGTTAAAGTTCCAAAAATAATTAACAAATTGCTTTATACTGAGGATTTTGAGCATTTCAAAGGAGTGTTTTTATAGTTTGAATATGGAAATACTTTTTATAATTTAAAAATAATTTTTAATAGTGCCAAAATATAAATTTCTATGTTGTGTTATTATACTTACCTTTACTTATTTTAGAAATATTTTTATTTATTTGTTTATGTGTTTGCATGTGTACATGGGTATAGGATTTATTATCACTGACAGGCCTATAGGCTCTGCAAGCAAGCGTCTTTATTCACTGAGCTGTCTTCTCAGCCTCCAGTTGTACTAACTCTTGTAATATATTCTTTGAAAGCATGTACTTGACTCAGTAGCAACCATTCCTCTCAGTTCTGAAACATTTTTTCCTTTATCACTTTGGTAAACATTACTGTGTGAAACAGAAGGATATCAACCAAATATTCAGAGAGATTATCTGTTTCAGTGTGAAGGTCATCTTCTTTGACATATTGAGGACACCAAAAAGCCACATCATTAGAGAAAGTAAACCCTCACTAATTCTTATTCGGTATTCATTCATGCTCTGATGGAATTTTCTGTTCTTTTCCTGGACTACTTCAGCATTTCTTTAATGAAACAATGTACTTATGAGAGCCTGTATTGTGATATATTTTAATTATGCCATATGCTCCAGAATGAACAGTGCTATTACTGATATCATTAATTTCTAACTTTTATCTCAAGTGTTCCAATTGAAAGAGTTTACATGAGGAAAAATAATACAGGAAAATATAGATAGTGACAGTAAGACTATAACCATAAAATCCTTGCTGCATTAAACCTTAATTTTAGCTGACTTAGAAATTGAACTTCTATCATTTTTCTAGGGAAGATAACTTAAAGAAAAAATATTCTTTATATTATTAACAAATTTTAAAAAATATTTACTATATGTTTACTCAATTTCAAATCATTTTCTTGACCAATTAGCAAACCATCCTGAAAAAATTCTGTTTTTTGAATCCTCTAACATATGTAATGAAACCGTTCTGGATGTTTTTTCATTCAAATAGCTATCCTTTTTATTGTTACATGCTTATTTTATCACTTTCATTTTATAAAAATATTGCCTTTTAATTCATCTTCTGACTTTTATAGTTAATCATTCTCTGTTTTGATGAGGAGAGATAATATTGGATCACACATGGAGGACATATAGGTAACGACTTTGGATCCTTTGTTAATTTTCGGTCTTGATAATCTTAACATTGAGTTATTTTTTGAGAATTTAATTGGAGGAAATGTGAAGGAGATATTAAAGAGGAGAATTAATATGAATCTGAGAGGGATTTGATAGTATCAAAGTCTCTTATTTAAACATATAAAATAACATATAAAACATGTAAAATGTGCTTATACTAGTTGATAGCATAATAAATCACAAAATTGAGGTTTCTGAATTGTTACCAAAAGCTTGAATTCTTTATAAGTAAAATTAGGATCCTCTATCTGGAATAGGTGGCTACTGGATAAATAAGTAGACCAAGTAAGCCAGGAACTAGGAATATGAACAAGTAGTTGTTTGATAGGATCTTTGAAACCATACAAATGCCAGGATTTGGTAACAAATTAAATGGGGGTCATGAAAGAGAATATATATTGGTTTTTCAAGGTAGGGTTTCACTGTAGCCAGGCTGATATGGAATTCACTATGTAGTCTCAGGGTGGCCTCATACTCGTGGTGATCCTCCTACCTCTGCCTCCTGAGTGTTGGGATTAAAGGCATGTGCTACCACGCCTGGCTTGAAAGAGAATATTTTTTGGATTACAGCTTGAATAGCTAGAAAAGGAGACTGTTGTTAACTGTGCCAAAAAAGAAGATGAAGAGGTTTGGGAGAGGAGGAAAGATGTTTAATTTCTATCTGAGTACAGATCACCAGAATTAGCGAGGAGGAAGCAATTAGGTCAGAAGTTCTGTTCAACATTTTGTTCTTATGGCTGTGAAGATACCAGGTCAAGTTGACTTGAGTGGCAGGCTCAGCAGTTTCAAAGATTTATTTCAATAATTTGCTGACCATTAGATTGATTATTGGGCTGTCAGATAAAATAATGCACATTTTTATTTTGAATTAGTTCTATCCTTGTGACAATATATCAGGAATTTTCCGTAATACACATGTAGCTGATGCTTGTTTTTTTGTGCTGCATTTTTCAGTTCATGGGAGTTGACTATGCTTGGAGGTGAAGAAGGTCACTGTTCATCCATAGCCATGTGTCACTTTGCAAAATTGCTTTGAAATGCACCCTTCAGAATTCTTTATATGTCATGGTGAAGTAAGGAGAAAATGAAATGTTCTCCATCCATAATCACACAAAGTGTACAGTGAATAGTGTTAGTCTCTAATCCGAACATGTTTTTTGAAATAATATAAACAGGATTACATAATGTTGATCCAGATCAGGGAAGGTTATGATTAAATCTTGCTTTCATTACAATTTGCTCAAAGCTGAATATATGATTCATGGCACTGTAGAGAAATTAATATACTTTTCTCCATGGATGTTCTTTTTATCTCAGGATAAAGTTCATTTGAACTTTTATGTGAAGGTAAAATCTTGGCCAGTTAAAATAATTCTAAATCACACTTGTGAAATCTTTCTTCCTAAATTTTGCTAGACTCGTCTATGTAATCAATGTTTTATTTTCACAGATGTTAATTAACATAGAAAGTTTCTTTATTTGATCTAATAGAGAATTCAAAATATGACAGTCTTTCTGTCTTAGTAATAAAATCTTGTTCTTCGTTTCTAGAGGACAGACTGCGTTGACTGGGCTCCTCTAACTGCTTATCCCAGACACCCAAGAAGAGCATATTTGGGATCTAGATAACTAAGATACATTAGTAGTAGCCTCAGGGTCTGGATCTTCCACATCTCTATTCCTAAGTCTTGGCATAAGCTCGGACTTTTGACAGAGAGGGAAAGCTAAAGAGAACCAGACAAAGGAGATGACAAGCAGGGGAGAAGGAGTGGGGAGAGAGAGCATTTGTAATGCTACTAAAAATAAGACCACATGTTCTCACTCAACTGTGGCAGCTCAGAAAGCTGACTACGGGGGCTGGAAGATGGCTCAGTGGTTAAAGGTGCTTGCCTGTAAAACCTGATGCTCTGGTTTGATTCCCCAGACCCATGTAAAGTCTGATGCACAATGTGGTACATGCATCTGGAGTTCATTTGCAGGGGTAACAGGCCCTGATGCACCCCCCCCCTCTCTCTCTCTTAAAATGCTGACCACAAAATATAGCATATAATAGAAGTCCTTGAAGGTTGGGAAGAGGAGTGGGAAAGAAAAGAAAGGGTGTATTATGGATGCCAATCATAGGAGATGACAAGAATTCTAATGGAATATATAATGTTATATAAGTCGAATATAGTCTATAACTTAATTATAAATTTTAAAATAATTGGAACGCTAAGGGTCCACAACACATAGAAATGATAATATTTCAAAGGACAGAAAAGCTAATAGCCTTGACTTCCCTGTAATATATTCTATGCAGGTTTCAAATTATAACACTGCCTCTCATAAATACTATTATTATGTATCAATTAAAAATAATACTTTAAAATGTTAAAAAGAAAACCATTGAAATAAAAATTTCATCCACACAATATAAGACCAAAAATAAGCTTTTTTTTTTATTATATATTTATTGTCCATAATGTGTTACATTATTTAGTGGGCAAACCATGCGTTGTTATCCCGAATTCCCCAATTCCCCCCCTCCCCATCCCTGATCAGTTGTATATCCTCCTCTGTGGGCTGTCTGTATTAGTCCTTGTGGCCAGGTATCCTGTATATCTTAGTACTCATCCCGGTCTTCCTGGCC
>PVHP010021605.1:16166-29344 GCA_004024765.1 Zapus hudsonius | reverse complement strand
CTCTCTGGATGGCCTCTAACTCACTGTGAAGCCTTGGAATCTTGAACTTCTGATCCTGGGCTGGAGAGATAGCTCAGTGGTTAAGGCAGAACTTCAGATCCTCCTGCCTCCCACCTCCCAATTGCAGAAATTGCAGATGTGCATGACTAAGCTTGACCCAATTACTCACGCGTGTGTGTACGTGTGTGTGTGTGTGTGTGTGTGTGTGTGTGTAAACCACAGACTAAAATTGGGGTTCTTTTTCATTTGCTTTCTACCTTTATTACTGATGCAGGGTCTCTCACTTGAGCCCAGGGCTTGCCAATTCAGCTAGTCTTTCTAGACATCTTGCCCCAGGGTTCTCCTGTATCTGCCTCCAAAACACTGGGATTGGACTGGAGAGATGGTTCAGCAGTCCCCACCATGACAGACTTTCCTTGAAACTGTAAGCCAAAAATAAACCCTTCTGACTGGATATTTTGTCTTAGTAATGAGAGAGTAACTAATAGAGAAAATTGGTGCCAGGAGTTGGGTTGTTTCTATGATAAACCTGACCATGTGGCTCTTAGTCTTTTGGAACTGGTTTGCAAGAGTAATAGGGAAGGATTTGAAACTTTAGACTAGAGAAGCCTTACAATGCTATCCACAGAGCTTAATGACTCATTCTAGTGGGACTTTAAAAGACCATAAAGCCAAGAGAAATGTGCTCTGTGTTCACTCATGAGGTTCAAGAGGAGGGAAAAAAGAACTTTATCAGAACCTGGACTAGAGGAAGGTCATGTGATATTCTGGTTAAAAACAAACTGGCTGCATACTGCCTGTGTCCTGAGAAATTGAATGAGGTTGAATTTAAAAATAATAGATTAATGTGTTTGGTAGAGGAAATTTCAAGGCAGAATAACACTGAACCTGTTGTGTGGTTTCTTTTATCTGCCCCGATTCTGGTCTACAATAAAAGGGAACAAAAATCAAAGCCAAAAACATGAAAGTAAAATAAGCGAGTTTGAAGTCCCAAACACAGAAATTGCAGCTGCTTCACTATAATTACTAAAGAGATTGCCACCATTAAAAAATAAGCCAACTGGGGCTGGGGAGATGGCTCAGCGGTGAAAGATACTTTCTTACAAAGCCTGCCAGCCCAGGTTCGATTTCCCAGTACACACATTAAGCCAGACACACAAAGTGGTACATGTGTCTGGGTTGCCCTGGTGTGCCCATTCTCTCTCACAGACGCAAATGAAAATACTTAGAAAAAAGAAAATACTTAGGGGGTTGGGGAGATGGTTCAGAGCTTAAAGACATTTGCTTACAAAACCTGATGGGCTGGGTTCAATTTCCTAGCACCCACATAAAACCAGACGCATAAAGGGGTGCATGTGTTTAGAGTCCATTTGCAGTGGCTAGAGGCCCTGGTGCACCTATTCTCTCTCTCTCTCTCTCTCTCTCTCTTTCTCTCCCTCATTCCCTCCCTCCCTCCCTCCCTATCTCTCTGCCTGTAAATAAATAATTATTATTTTAAGAGAATTTTATCTTTGAATCTGTGTGCTATGATAATGGACTGTGTGCTGGGAACTTGGTGACCCAACCCACATGTGATTCTGACTCTGCTCTCCCCCTCTTCCAGATAGGTTCTCACAGACATGGTCCCCTGCCCCTTCTCAGAAACTGCTGTCACCTTGTGCCTCAGAGTGGTCTTGGGCAAGGACAAGGTCAGAGTCAGCCAGATGTGTCTGTGATCTGAGTCTCAGGTAGGGCTCTGGGCTCCTGGGAGGGTCTATGCATGGCTTGGTAGAATCTCTGAGCTTCAGGAGCACAGCATTAACTAGCAGACACAGAATACCCTGAGTGGAGGAGAGACTGTGGATGGAAGGAAAAAGCTTTCTCTTGCTTTGAACCAGGTCCCAGCACTTTCACGAGTGCACTAAACATCTTCACCCACTCGTCCTGCAGTGTTCAGTGAATATCTGAGGAGTGAGTGAATGAATAATATATGAAAAGCTCTTAGAAGTATCTGGCATGTGGTAAGCATTCAATAGAAGTTAGCTATTATCAGCTATCATCTTATTAATGGCCATTTCTTACCTCAAGTTTAACACTCACCCACTATGGTTTTCTCTCCACTTTGTGCTACTTCTGGCAAATGTGTATGTGTAGTGTCTTCTCTGCTGGGGATTCTCTTCTCGTTTCCTCTTTTCTATTTTCACTTAGGTAGCCACCACTCAACGTGGCCTCTTGCTTCTCTAAGAAGTCTTCCCTGACACCTCATGGGTCAGATTGCTCCCTCTGTGCATGCTTCCCCTTCCTCTCTTTCCTCCATCAGGCACAGTCTCCCAAGGTGGGTCTGTGGCTGGGCTTCATCCAGAGACTTAGAGCTTTATTCACTGAGCTTAGCAAAGTGGATGTGCTGCCAACCAGTCTAAGTACCTCTCTGGGCAAAGGTGAGCTCCCTCCCTAGCCCTGTGGCCCTTGATTTGAGCCTACAGACTTCCTCTGACTCTGCTCTTATCTGCCAGGTTGGTTGCTCTTAGTCACAAGAAGGACAGGATTTATTTATGTTGGGGATCCAGATACTCATCCTAATTGTATAGAACTATATATACCATTCTGTTGGCATTGGAACCTTAGGGATTCTTCTTTCTGTGTCTGCATTGAACCCCTCAGTGTCTTCATCTGTGAAATGGGGACCAAAGTGTCCAAATTGCAGGATTGTTGAGAAGTTTAAATAGAGAACTGGGCAAGCTAGGTGTGGTGGTTCATGCCTATAATTCCAGCACTTGGGAGGCAGAGGTAGAAGAATCATTGTGAATTTGAGGCCAGCTTGGACTACAGAGTGAATGCTAGGTCAGCTTGAGCAAGAGTGAGATCCTGCCTCAAAATAAAATAACAGGGCTGGAGAGATGGCTCAGCGGTTAAGGCACTTGCCTCCAGTGCCTAAGGCTCTGGGTTCAATTCACCAGGACCCACATAAGCCAGACCCACAAGGTGGTGGCCCTGGTTCTCTCTCTCTCTCTCTCTCTCTCTCTCTCTCTCTCTCTCTCTCTCTCTCTCTCTCTCTCTGCTTGAAAATGAATAAATAAATATTTTAAAAATAAAATAAAATAACAACAACATACCAAGAGCTGGGCATGGTGGCATACAACTGTCATCCCAGCTCTCAGAAGGCTGAGGCAGGAGAAAGGCTGTGCATCTGAGACAAGCCTGGACTACTTAGTGATATAGTGAGCTCCATGCCAATATAAAGAGTGAGACCCCCCAACTTAAAAAAAAGCCCTTGTGCTTAGGGGTGAGGGATGTAGCTCAGTGGTAGAATGGTAGAGCACATACTTAGAATGTGCAAGACCCTAATTTCACCTGGATTTAATCCCAAGCACCTTGTATAAGAAAGAAAGAGAGATAAGAAGAAAAAGAGAGAGAGAACAAAAGAAACAAAGACGACTGGAGAGATGGCTCAGCTGTTAAGGCACTTGCCTGCAAAGCTTTGAGACCCAGGTTCAATTCCTCAGTACCCAAGTAAAGCCTGATTCATAAAGTGGCCCATGTATCTGGAGTTCATTTGCAGTGGCTAGAGGCCCTGGAACACCCATTTTCTCTCTCTCTCTGCTTAAAAATAAATAAAATGTTAAAATGGGCTGGAGAGACGGCTTAGCAGTTAAGATGCTTGCCTGCAAAGCCTAATGGCCAGGGTTCAATTCCCCAGTACCCATATAAAGCTGGATGTACAAGGTGGTGCATACGTCTGGAGTTTGTTTGCTGTGGCTAGAGGTCTTGGTATACCCATTCTCTGTCTCTCTTTACCTACCTTTCCCTCTCTCTCTCTCTTTCTCTCTCTCTCAAATAAATAAAATAAATGTTAAAATAAAAAAAGAGAGAGAAACAAAGAAAGTCAGTCAACAAAAGCACCTCAGAAAAATGTTTGCTTCCCATTCGGCCAGGTGGGTAACTAGGTGTTGCCATGGTCACTTTCACTGGCCAGGACCCCTGGTTTCCATATTCCCTGGGCTCCAGCCTGTCTGACACACTGGTCTAGTTTCACTGTTAGTCACATCTCCCCAGCAGGTCTTCCTGGCTTCAGTGAGGGGGAAAAAAAAATCATTGTTTTGGTTCTAGTGTGATAAACAGTGACTGACAGGCCTGAAAAAGAGGCTGTTGAATAAGGAGAAAAAAAGCCTCTAATTATTCCCCTTAACCTGTCTGTTATCCTGTCTGTTCAATTCATTCTCTGACAACTGCCTTTCCCTCCTGCTTCAGCTGTTTAGGAATAAATTATTTTGAAGGAATGTGTTTTCAAATAAATTTGTTAAAGCTAAAATGTTGACATTTAGGAAATTCTGTATATTCTGAATGGAAATGCTCCCCAGCTCCACCAAGAGATAGAATTGTTTTCACTGGGAAAATACCTGCAAAGGTGGCTCACCTGCTCAGGTCTAAGAAGGAGGGACTGGCTTCTAGACCTTTATCTTGTGCAATTAGGCAGCCTCAGCCAGTTCCTGACCCTTCAGGCCCAGCTTCCTCCTCTGGAGAATAGGCACACCCATCCACCTCTCAGAACAATAGATGGAAAAGCACTTTAGGAATGAAAAGGATGATTTGGGGCTGGAGAGATGGCTCAACAGTTAAGGCACTTGGCTCCAGTGCCTAAGGCTCTGGGTTCAATTCCCCAGGAACCACATAAGCCAGACCCACAAGGTGGTGGCCCTGGTTCTCTCTCTCTCTCTCTCTCTCTCTCTCTCTCTCTCTCTCTCTGCTTGAAAATGAATAAATAAAATAAAAGAGAGAGAGAGAGAGAGAGAGAGCGCGAGCACCAGGGCCACCACCTTGTGGGTCTGGCTTACGTGGTTCCTGGGGAATTGAACCCAGGGCCTTAGGCACTGGAGCCAAGTGCCTTAACCGCTGAGCCATTTCTCCAGCCCTAAAATATTTTTTTAAAAATTTAAAAAAAAGAAGAAAAGGATGATTTGTTATGGTTCTTAAAATATGGATCAAGAGCAGACTTAGTTCCAAGGGTAAGAACTGGCATGGAAAGCCCAGTCATCCCCTCCCCCATCCCATCACTGATTTGATCCATATATATATATATATATATAATTTTTTGGTTTTTTGAGGTAGGGTCTCACTCTAGCCCCCAGGCTGACCTGGAATTCACTATGGAGTCTCAGGGTGGCCTTGAACTCATGATGATCCTCCTACCTCCGCCTCCCGAGTGCTGGGATTAAAGGGTGTGCCACTATGGACTTCCCCACATCCCTTGCTCATTGTTGTGGTTTGAGTATGAAGTGTCCCCCAAATGTTAGTTCCCCAGCTTATGAAGCACAGTTGAGGATTCAAAGACAGCACATGTAATAAGACAAGTGTGGTCTTCTCAAGAGTGTACCCATCTACCCACTCATTAATTCAACAAATACGTCTTGAGCATCACACCTGTACTGGCTGTGTTCTAAGTCTGAGAGTTCCAGAAATAAGTAAGACATGGTTCTCTCCAGATAAAAGAGACACACAGGAAAACAACTTCAATGTGATTAGACAAGAGCAACTATAAAACGACATGGTAATGGGGCTGGGAGATCGCTCAGCAATTAAAGGTGCTTGCTTACAAAGCCTGCAGGCTCAGGCTCAATTCCCCAGCATCCACATACAGCTGGGTGCAAAGCGGAACATGCATCTCAGATCGCAACATGCCTACAACAACAGGAGGCAGAGCCAGGAGAATATGAAGCTCAAGATCCAGCTAGTTTGACGTTCACTTGCAGGCTGGCAGGTTGCAGCAGCAAGGGACCCTGTCCCAAAGAAGATGGAACACTTTGAAGTTGTCCTCTGACCTCCACACGTGTACTGTAATAAACACACACACATAAATAGATAAGTACATTTTGAAAAGATGGGGTACTATGAAGGAAAGGGTCACCTACTTCTAGGGCTCCAGGAAAGGCTTTATGGAAGAAGGAAGGTGTGATGATTGGAATCCTTAAGGATGAATGAGAAGATTCCAGGAGGAGTGCTGCATACAGGTCAGGACTACAGGGGAACGCAGGTGTCTGGGAGGGGTAGGAAGTCAGATGCACAGGGGTCAGGTCATGGGGTGCCTCTGGGCTGTACTCTTCAGGTTCAGCTGCTGGAAGAGGCTGGACTGAAGACACAAGAGGAGACAGGAAGCAGTTTAGGATGCTGGTTAGATACTTTCCGCTGGGATAGCGGCAATGGGGATCAAACATGAATGGCTATCAGAAAAGTTAAAGAACAGTAGCTCCAAACTGGCCATAAATTTGGAATTCCCCTTAATTCTTCCTTGCTCACACTCATTCCCCTCATCCTAGCCATCAGCAAATCTTCTTTTATTCCACCTCTAAGACAAAGTCTCTCACTATTTAGCCCAAACCACTCCTTCTGTCTCAACTTCCATCCCGCCACACTACCATCAGCAAATCCATCAACATCTGCTTAGAATCTGGTCACCTTAGACCTAGCCATCCCCTCCCTCACTTGGATAACTGCCTCTTCATTAGTCTCCTCCCTTGCTCTCCACTGAAGCCAGAGAGACACTGCGCTGGGCTACTCCTACTTCCCGAGGTTACCCAGCTCTCAGAGAGGACAATTCACCTTAAGTGGTCCCCAAGGCCCAACACGATTGGGCCCCTGGCTACATCCATCCCCACCCATTCATCAAATTCAATCCACACTGCCTCCCACCTCCATTATCCCAGTACACCAAGTTTGTTCCCTGTTCAGAGCTCTATACCTACCCTTCCCTCGGCAGGTGTCTTTTTCTAGGTACCAGTGTGGCTTCCTTCTTCACTTTCACTGGGTCTCTGCTCAAATACCATCTCAGCATATATTTTTCCTTGATTACCCTATATCAAAAAAGCAACCTTAGTCTGGGGCGATAGTTGACTGGGTTCCAGCACTTACCATGAGGAACTAAGTTCGGATCCTTAGACCCCATGTAAAAGAAAGTCAGAAGCTGTGGTGGGCTTCTGTAATCCCAGGAGAATTTTTTTTTTTTTTTGGTTTTTCGAGGTAGGGTCTCACTCTAGCCAAGGCTGACCTGGAATTCATTATGCAGTCTCAGGCTGGCCTCAAACTCATGGTGATCCTCCTACCTCTGCCTCCCGAGTGCTGGGATTAAAGGCGTGCGCCACCACGCCCGGTTTGTAATCCCAGGAGAATTTCTTATGAGCTCATAGACCAGGGAGTCTCAAACAAAGTGGTATATAACAAGAGACCCACCTCCAACAAGGTAGAAGGAAAAGACCAACACCCTAAAGTTGTCCTTTGACCTTCACGCACGTGCCCACATGCACACACGTGAATGCACACACACACACACACACACATCACACACAGGGCAACCTCACTTCTCACAATCTCTTTAATTTTCTTCTTAGCATCTAGTTACTTGACATGTTAAATATATGTTACTTATTTGTCTCTTCACTCCTGTCCCTAGACACCCCTTCCCCACTGAAATAGAAACTCCCTGACCTGAAGTCTGTTGTGTCCCCAGTGCCTGGAGCCTGGCTTGACACACTGTGGGTGCTCAGTTGCTATTTGTTGAAATCTGTGATGGTTAATCTTAGATTGTCAACTTGAGGGGATTTAGAGCACCATGGAAACACCTCTGGCTGTGTCTATAGGGTATTTACCGAAAAGTTTAAAGGAACAGGGAAGACCCAGCCATTCACCTCTCTCCACTTCCTGCCTGCGGATGCAGTGCACCTGCTGCCTCGAGCTCCGGCTGCCATGCCTTCTCCATCATGGTAGCCCGTACTCTCAACCTGTGAACCAAAGTAAATTCTGCCTTCCTCAAGTTGCTATTGATTGATTGATTGATTGATTGAGGTAGGGTCTCACTCGAGCCAAGGCTGACCCAGAACTCACTCTGGCTCCAGGCTGCCCTCGAACTCACCGCTATTCTCCTACTTCAGCCTGGGATCCAAAGTGTGCACCACCAAACAGCTTGCTATTTTTGTCGGAAATTTTGTCACAGCAATGAGAAAAGTAATTAATACCAAGTCCCTGTTGAAAGTTGAAGTAAAATTGCCAGGACATGCTAATTGTTTGGATGTGGAAAACAAGACATAGAATGTGAGAGAGAGAGAGGATTTCTAAAACAGGGCATCAGAGAATAGCTTACATGGTGATTATCACTGTCCCCTGGCCCAATGTATCTTGAGTAACATTTGGTATCACCAATATGTTTTGCTCTATCAAATTCTCATTAATTCATCCCAAGGAACAGAGTATGATTCCAGATCTGTGGCTGGGCTGGCCACTCCAAGAGGACACTAAACTCCCATTCTACTGAGAAGTGAGTACGGGGTAGGGGGCATTCTGCTCAGCCTGCTCAGGACTCCTGCCAGAGGAATCACTTAGGTCTGTGGTCGCGGGTCTGTCTGAGCACTCCCTTGATGATGGTTTCAGAGAGCAGAGGAGGCTGTGGTCAGGAGTTCAGGGCAGAGGGACCAGAACCCCTGCTGACACTCAGCAAACAGGAGGAAAGAGAAGGATTGGGCTGCCAGGACCATGCCATCCTAGACTGCCCAAGGGGCTTACAATGACAAAAAAATTATTCTCTCATAGTTTCAGAGGCTAGAAGTCCAAAATGAGTGCCAGCAGAGGAGGGATGGCAGCGGCACATGCCTATAATCCCAGTGCTCAGGAAGCTGAGGCAGGAGGGTCATGAGTTTGAAGGTCAGAAGTCAGCCTGGGCTATATATTCTTTGTCTCAAAAAACAAAAATAAAATGCAGTCTCTGAGAGCCTCTGAGGATAATCTTCCTGGTTTTTGCACAACTTGCGGAAACCAGGGATGTTTAGAATCATCTGATTAGCTTTGCTGGTGCAAAGGAGGAAGCCCAGCTGTGTCTGCAGGGAGGGAGGAGGGGGGACCCAGACAGGAGGAAGTGAGCTAAGCATGGGAACAGTGAGAGTCACTTTGAGACCTCCTGTCGTCCCCCAAATACACAGGTGCCTGTACTCTACTCCATCTTTTAAAAATGGGTTTTAAAAATATTTTTATTAGGGCTGGAGAGATGGCTCAGTGGTTAAGGCACTTGCCTCCAGTGCCTAAGGCCCCCGGTTCAATTCCCCAGGACCCACATAAGCCAGACCCACAAGGTGGTAGCCTGGTGTGCTCTCTCTCTCTCTCTCTCTCTCTCTCTCTCTCTCTCTCTCTCTCTCTGTATCTATCTGCTTAAATAATGAATAAATAAAATATTTAAAAAATATTTTTATTAGCCGGGTGTGGTAGCGCCAACTTTAGTCCCAGCACTCGGGAGGCAGAGGTAGGAGGATCTCTCTCTCTCTCTCTCTCTCTCTCTCTCTCTCTCTCTCTCTCTCTCTCTGTGTGTGTGTGTGTGTGTGTGTGTGTGTCTCTCTCTCTCTCTGCTTGAAAATGAATAAATGGAATATTAAAAAAAAAAAGATGGAGTGCGGGGCTGGAGAGATGGCTCAGTAGTTAAAGGCGCTTGCTTACAAAGCCTGATGGCCTGAGAGCAATTCCCCAGTACCCAAGTTAAACCAGACGTACAAAGTGGTAGATGCCCTGGCACACCCATTCTCTCTCTCTCTGTCTCTCCTTCTCTCTCTGCCTCTCTCTCTGCCTCTCTCTGTCTCTCTCTCTTTGCAAATATATATATATATACATATATATTTATATATTTGGTTTTTTGAGGTAGGGTCTCGCTCTAGACCAGGCGGACCTGGAATTCATTATGCAGTCTCAGGCTGGCCTCAAACTCATGGTGATCCTCCTACCTCTGCCTCCCGAGTGCTGGGATTAAAGGCGTGTGCCACCACACCCGGCTCACACTCCATCTTTTTTTTAAGTAATAAAAGTAAGCTAGTTTGTAACCCCAGCACTGATGAGACAGAGGCAGGAGGATCATGAATTTCACGATGATGGGACCCTTAAAAATCAAAAGCAAAACTCATGTATACAATAAAACAAAATAAAGCTCAAACAGTAAACCGTGGCGTGCATGAGGCTCTATGCTCAACTCCCATTACCACAAAACAACCGGCAGTAACAAAAGACAAATAAGGTAGCTTGATTTGGGATTTTGTTGTATGCAGCCAAACAGTTCTCACAAAACTAAAATACAACATGTATCTTTTGAAGAAAAGGAAATTTAAATGAGTCTGTAATTTACATCCAAAGATTCCAACTGAAAGAACAAGGGATTAATTGCACACATCATTTCATAAATAAGAAAACTGAAGTCACACAATTAGTATGTATTGGAACTAGTATGTGAGCCCAGGAATATGTTCAAAATGTAGAAATCAGGGCTGGGAGATTGGTCAGTGATGAAAGGTACTTGCTTGAAAAAAGGAATCTGTAATTCTTTTTCTGTAATATATCACCTCGTATTTCCCCAAAAGATTGAGTAATGATTAAGGATAAGCTCTATGTGTGTTAACTCCACAATGCATTTATTAAGTTCTCAAAGCCCTGTGCCTCAGCTTCCTCCTCTGTAAAATGAGGACAAGAATATTCTATGAAGGTCTACCTGAGAGAATGAAATGAGAGTTTAGCTATGTGCATCGAGATATTGCATAGAGAAACATAGAAGTAAACAAGATATATGCATTATGCGGTGTCTGGAACACAGAGACGCTCAATAAAGGTTAGCTATTATTATCATAATTATCACCACCACCATCATCATTATCATTAAACTCCTGGGCTTAAGCCCAAAGCCATCAATCTGTGCCTACAATCCCTGTCACTAGCAAAGGGACAGCTGCACTTGCCTTCAGCTTATTCTCCAAAGGCACAGGATTTGGCTGTCACTGCCAGACCATCTTAATGTGGCTCAGTGTTTTCATTTCTGTCATTTTGTTGTACCTGCCCCCTGAGGAGGCTGAAGCAGAGATTCCCAAGAAAAAGAAAAGAAACTGTGATGTGGTGATCCCCTCCCAATATTCCTCTCTTTGTTCAAGCTGCTTTCAGGGTCTCGTGTGGTAAATAGAATGCTCAGAGTCCAGTAGATCAAAACACAGAGTGTGGTCTTCAGGCAACAGGTTGGATGGACTGGGAGCTCAGTAGGTGATAAGGATAACGTAGGAGGCCCGGTGGCCTGCAGCCAGGGTAACAATGCATTGACGAAGCAGTAGTTTTCAAATCCATTTAACAGCATGACGATTACCCATCAATTACAGCCACAGATATTCAGATGCCAGCTTAGCAAACTCTAAAGATTATTTTTAACTACACACACCAGACAGCCGGGCTGGCTCCTCTGACAGCTCTGTCAATCTCAGCAAATCTGAGTTAGAGTCATGGGAGGAGACAGCGGGGAAACAGTGGGCTGTGGCAGCGTTTCTCTTGGGTATGCATGCAACAACTGAAGGAAAACCTGTAGGAGAGGCGATTGCCCATGGATGCACCAGCACCACCACCACCAGCAGCACCACCACCACCAGCACCACCACCACCAGCAGCAGTAGCAGCAGCACCAGCACCACCACCATCCCCAGTACCACCTCCTCCACCAGCACCAGCACCACAGCACCAACACTACTACCAGCATCACCACCACCACCACCGTCACCACTACCAGCACCACCACCACCACTATCACCATCACCACCAGCACCAGCACCACCAGCACCAGCACCACCAGCACCAGCACCAGCAGCAGCACCACCAGCACCAGCAGCAGCAGCAGCAGCAGCACAGAGTTCCTTCTTGCTGCCAGTGGTGTGCAGGCTTTCCGCCTGTTCCTCACTGATGAAACATTCCTTCCTGTTGCTGGGAACCTAAAGATGACCTTCAGCATCTCTGCTCTGACCTTCAGTGGTTGCAATGTCACCACGTACAGGTCTTTCCTGACTCCCACCTACCTATTGAGGTACATGGTCAGCTTCCCTGCTCTTCCCCTTACCCCATACCCCCCAAAGTATGGTTCAGGAAGAATGGAGTGAGGACCAAGCATCTGAATTTGAACAAGGACATGTTTTACTGTATGTAGTGTCCTGACTGTATAGAAACACAGTGGTTTAATATGAAAAGCAAAGACTTCTAATATTTTCCTATCATCCTTCCACAAATATCTCTGGATTGTATTGTGTGATGATGTTTGATTTTAAAAATTTCTGTTTGGAGAGCCCGGTGTGGTGGCGAACACCTTTAATCCCAGCACTCGGGAGGCAGAGGTAGGAGGATTGCCTTGAGTTCAAGGCCACCCAGAGACTACAGAGTGAATTCCAGGTCAGCTTGGGCTAGAGCTAGACATTACCTCAAAAACAAACAAACAAAAACAAAAAACAACTGTGGGGCTGGAGATATAGCTCAAGCAGTTAAGGAGCTTGCCCTACAAAACCTAACAACCCAGGCTTGATTCCCCTGTACCCACGTAAAGCCAGATGCACAAAGTGGCGCATACATTTAGAGTTCATCTGCAGTGGTTAGAGGCTCTGGCACACCCATTCTCTCTCTCCTTGCAAAGAAATAAATAAAAGTCTTTCTCTTGTAAATAAATAAATAAATAAAAGTATTTTAAAAGTAAAAAAAAAACAAAAACAAAAATAAAAATAAAAACAGTGGTTGAGCTCAGTTAGTAGAGTGCTTTTGTCGCACACATAAAACCCTGGGTTGCTTTGATCCCCAGTACCACATAAACCAGGAGTAGTGGCACACACTTGTAATCCCAGAAGACAGGAGGATCAGAAGTTCAAGGTCATCCTTGGCTTCATAGTGAGTTTGAGGCCAGTTTAAACTGCCTGAGATACTGTCTCCAAAAAAAATAGTAACAAAAAACAAAACAAAACAAAACAAAAACCCACCAAGCTGGGTGTAGTGCATCCCTGCATCCCATGCACTCAGGAGGCAGAGGTAGGAGGATTGATGTGAGGTTGAGGCCACCTGGAGACTACATAGTGAATTCCATCCAGGTCAGCTTGGCATAGAGTGAGACACTACCTCAAAAAAAAAAAAGAAAAGGGGCTGGAGAGATGGCTCGGTGGTTAGGGCACTTGCCTCCAGTGCCTAAGGCACCGGGTTCGGTTCCCCAGGGCCCACATGTGCCAGACCCACAAGGTGGTGGCTCTGATCCTCTCTCTCTCTCTCTCTCTCTCTCTCTCTCTCTCTCTCTCTCTCTCTCTCTCTCTCTCAATAAATAAATAAAAAAAAAAAAAAAAAAAAAAAAAAAAAAAAAAAAAAAAAAAAAAAAAAAAAAAAAAAAAAAAAAAAAAAAAAAAAAA
>PVHP010021605.1:0-16066 GCA_004024765.1 Zapus hudsonius | reverse complement strand
AAGTGACAGTGGAGTGTTCAGCACTGGGACATCTCTATCTCACCCTCCAAGGCTCAGGGTTCATTGCAGAAGAGGTGGCAGAAAGATTGTAAGAGCCAAAGGAAGGGGAGGACTGCTTACAATGTAAACTTCCAGACACAAAATGGCCTTGATATTCATGACCTCTCAGTACCTGACACTACACAAGATCGTCATAATAGGAGGAAAAGATGACGACATTACAGTAAAAGACAGACTAATTGAGAGGGGGAGGGGATATGATGGAGGATGGATTTGAGAGGGAGGAAGTGGGGAATTATGATTTATTGATTATAAGTATGGAAGCTGTCAGTAAAAAAGTTAAACTAACACTCAGGAGGCTGAGGTAGGAGGATCACCCTGAGTTCAAGGCCAGCCTGGGCTACAGAGAATGTCAGCCTGGCTGGAGTGAGACCCTGCCTCAAAAAAAAAAAAATCCAAAAAAATTAAAGTGTGACTTGGATCTCATGTGTATTCTCATTCATCCCCTCTCTGCCTCCCCCCACCCCCATGCTAGGGGAGCAAGCTGCTCTATGGAGAGGCCCATGTGGTGTGGTGAAAACTAAAGTCCTCAGTGTAATAGCTCACGAGGGCCAGAGCTTGGAACTGGAATGCTTTAACAATCTAGGGCACAGATGACGTCACACCCCTGGGCAGTGGCTGGACTATAGCCTGGAGAGAATTTATTCCATAACCCCTAGAAACTGTAAGATAATTTTTTGATTTAAGTCACAAAACTTTAGGGTAATTGATTATCTAACGAACAGAGCATCTGTGCTGCATGGGCTTTGGGGCTTCTCCAAGGGCCCAGTCACCTGGAAATAATGAGAGCTGGGGGCTGGAGGGTGGTGAGGGCCCTGAAGTTGAAGGCGAGAGCCTGGAACAGCAGGAAGTAATTGTGTGATGACCTCATTGCTTAGAGAAAGGCTGTGGAGGACCCAGGGCTGGAGAATAAAGCTTCTTTCTCCTGGGAGTCCAGCTGGCCCTGGACAAGGTCTCAGTGACACACACAGGCCCAAAGTGTTAACTTCTTTTTTTTCTTTTTTGGTTTTTCGAGGTAGGGTCTCACTCCAGCCCAGGCTGACCTGTAATTCACTCTGTAGTCTCAGGCTGGCCTCGAACTAATGGTGATCCTCCCACCTCTGCCTCCCGAGTGCTGGGATTAAAGGCATGTGCCACCACGCCCGGCAAAATATTTTTTAAAAAAGAAAGTTAAATACTGTGGCCCTCCCTTTGCCAAGATTGGGGAGTCCCAGCAGGTGACAAGGGACAGGATGAGAAGTGAGATGGAATTGGGTCAGCAGTCCTAAGATAGGAGGCTGTCATTAAGAGTCCAAAGGACCAGGCTTTGCTACTTGTATGACCTTGAACAAATTGTTTTAATTCTCTGAATAACATCCACTTTGTAATAATATCTACTTTGAAGGGTTATTTTGAAGATTAAGCAGTATAATGAAGGTGAAGCTTTTTACAGAATGCACAGGAATGATTGATTTTTGCCATTATTCATGGAAGAGAGCCAAGTTGGAGATTCTGCCTAGATCGTTTGTGCAGGGATTTGGGTGAGTAGAAGCAAGGCCCTCTAAAGGGGGTTCACAGAGGGCAATTTGATGAGCTCCTCTACAAAATAAATGCATGAATAAATGATCAATGGGGGCCGGGCGTGGTGGCACACATTAATCCCAGCACTCAGCAGGCAGAGGTAGGGGGATCACCATGAGTGTGAGGCCACCCTGAGACTGCAGAGTAAATTCCAGGAGTGAGACACTGTCTCAAAAATCAAACAAACAAACAAACATAAAAAGACCACTGGACATTTCAGAGACCACCTCAAAGGAGACTTGAAACCTCCGAGAATTTGTCTGATGCCCTGTTATCGACTGAACATAGAGAAAAACGTCAGATACGGCTCATTCCTATTTAGTCCATGTGCTGTTGAAGTGAGCATGAGATACAGCTCAACCCTCATTTGACATAAAGCTTATTCCAAGAAGTCAATGAACAAAAATAGGCAAAGGTTCTCATCTAGAAGTTGTGACTCATGGTTCTCCAGAGAATTCGAATGGTACAAGAGCAAAACTCAGGAGGATGGATTCACACCTCATTGATGTCAGCAATTTCACACTGAGGAGAGAGTATCCGGCTAATGAGATGGAAAATCAGATAATATTAGATGAGAAGTGACGGTTCAGAAAGGGTTTGAAAGTTTTTGTAGAAATCATCACAGGAAATCCATGATTATAAAGGATAGACATAATTGGTCATGGTTAGGGATAAAGATTTCAGGATAAATTAATAAGTGTATACATGATCCCTTCCCAAGGCTTCCAAAGGTCATGCCTTAATTTTAAAAGGGCTGGGGAGATGGCTCAGTGGATAAAGCCCTTGCCATGAAACTCTGAGTACCTGAGTTCAAATCCCTGGACTCCATGTGAAAACTGAGAGGGGGAGGGGAGGGCAGCGGGGAATTGGGGATAACAACTCATTGTTTGCCCACTAAATATTGTAACTCATTATGGACAATAAAAAAAAAAAGAAAACGGAAAGGCTCTGTAATTCTAAGGTGCCTATAGTGAGAAGGGAAGTGGAGACAGGAGAATTGTATGGAAGCTTGTGAACAGAGTGGTGAACAAGAAACCCTGCCTCAAGAAAAGATGGAAGGTGAGAACCAACCCGAAAGTTGTCCTCTACCCCTGCTCTGCTGTATACATGCCTGCTCGCCCACACAACCAAATAAATACAGGTTTTTTTTTTTTTTTTTTTTTTTTTTGTTTTTCGAGGTAGGGTCTCGCTCTAGCCCAGGCTAACCTGGAATTTACTATGTAGTCTCAGGGTGGCCTCGAACTCCCGGTGATCCTCTTACCTCTGCCTCCCTAGTGCTGGGATTAAAGGTGTGCGCCACCATGCCCGGCTGCAATACAGTTTTTAAATTATACATAATTTTTTCTTTTTTTTTCTGCATCAGATAGGTGATATGCCAATGTTGTAACAAGGTCTATGGGAGGCACGTGTCACACAACACATGGACACCCAATCATCACGCTTATGAACCAGTAAAAGTATCCACACATAATTTTCAATACAGTCCTAACATAATTTTTAAGCTGAAATAGAGTACACAAGGCCTTATAAAGGTCCCCGTAAGAGATGGGGTAAAATAAAATAAACCTCATCATGATGGGGTTACTAATATATGATCCACCCCTAGGGATTTTTTTTTTTTTCGAGGTAGGATCTCATTCTAGCCCAGGCTGACCTGGAATTCACTATGTAGTCTCAGGCTGGCCTTGAACTCATGGCGATCCTCCTACCTCTGCCTCCTGAGTGCTGGGATTAAAAGCGTGCACCACCACACCTGGCTCATCCCTAGGGATTTTGAAACATCAGTAAATAGAAAAAAGAAAAGCACTCATTTAAAGCTTACATATCCCTTTTCTACATCTAGATATAAAATTTTAATTCTCCTTTGGGGAGACTGCTACTTAAAGAAAAAAATCTCAAAATGGTCCTGTAATTATTCAGATGTAATGCATTGTCCTTGAAGGGATGGTGACATTATTGTTAAGCTGACTATGAGTGTTAATGTAGGTTATGACTCTGCCAAGTACTGAGCCTTTACCAAGTGGTTATAAGCAGCTATTTGGTATGCTCATTGAACACACAGATTCTAGCTAGGAGCAGTGACCACTCCTGCAATCCCAGCAAGTTTACTTGGGAGGCAGATGCAGGAAGATTTCTGCTAACTTGAAGACAGCCTAGCCTATGTAGTGAGACTCTGTCTTAAAAACTAAACAAACAGGGCTGGAGAGATGGCTTAGCAGTTAAGGCATTTGCCTGCAAAGCAGAAGGACCAGAGTTTGATTCCCCAGTACCCACGTAAAGCCAGATGCACAAGGTGGTGCATGGATCCGGAGTTTGTTTGCAGTGCTTGGAGGCCCTGGCATGCCTATTCTCTCTCTGTCTGTCTGCCTTTTCTCTCTCTCATTCTCTCTCAAATAAATAAAATATTTTAAAAACCTTTAAAGAAAAGTTAACAAAGTGGGGCGTGGTGGCGCATGCCTTTAATCCCAGCACTCGGGAGGCTGAGGTAGGAGAGACTCGCTGTGAGTTCGAGTCCACCCTTGAGACCTCATAGTAAATTCTAGGTCAGCCTGGCAGCCTGGGCTAGAATGAGACTCTGCCTCAAACAAACAAACAAACAAACAAACAAACAAACAAACAAACAAACAAACAGGGCTGGGGAGCTGGTTCTGTGGTTAAAGGTCTTTGCAAACCTGGGATTATTCAGGGTTCATTTCCCCAGTACCCACATAAAGCCATATGCACAAAGTGGTTCATGAATCAGGAATGCATTTGCAGGGGCAAGAGGCCCTGGCATGCCCATTCTCTCTCTCTCTCTCTCTCTCTCTCTCTCTCTCTCTCTCTCTCTCTCTCTCTCTCTCTCAAAACAAAAAACAGAGATTCTGCGCTTCCTCTAGAAATCTGATCCTCTGGGCCTGAGGTATGACCTGGAGCCCAAAGGTGGAATAGAAGCCCCCTCACTATGACTGGTTTCTTTGCTGAGACAAGTTTGAGAAATGGGTTTTACATGATGGATGTCAGATAATTGTTACAATAACTCCCTGGAAACAAACTTCATTATTGCCTCCATTTTTCTAGGTGAGGAAACCAGACAGTGGACTGGGGAGATGGCCTTGCTGTGCAAGGCTGAAGATCCACCCAAGTTTGGATCTCTAGAATCTCTGCAAACCTGGTCACGAAGCACGCGCATCCGCAATCCCAGCACGCCTATGGTGAGAAACGAGGCTGAGACAGGAGAATCCCAAAGCTCCTGGCCCAGCTAGTCTGGTGAACTGGGTGTGAATAAGAGAGATCCTCCCTCAAAACAAGGTGGAAGGCAAGAACCAACACTTGAGCTTGTCCTCTGGCCTCCACACACACACACGCCGCATTTGCACGCACACTAAGAATGGAAACCATCTAGCGAACAGGGAGGTTACTCACTCTAGTTCTCAGGGCTGCCACTGCACTGGTGGGTGGGTATACTGAGCTGGAGCTACAACTTTAAAAAATATATTTTATTATTTATTTATTTGCGAGGGGAAGAGAGAGAGAGAAGAGAGAGAGAATGGGTGTGCCAGGGCCTCCTGCCACTGCAAGCAAACTCCAGCTACATGTGCCACCTTGTGCATCTGGTGCTATATGGGTACTGGAGAATCGAACCCAGGCTGTCAGGTTTGCAAGCAAGCATCTTTTTAAAAAATTATTGATAGCTTCCATAATTTTAGACAATAAACCATTATGATTCCCTCCTCACCCTCCCCCATATCTCTTTTCCCTCTCAATTAGTCTGATCTGTTTCGATGTCATCATCTTTTCCTCCCATGATGTGTAGGTATTATCAGGCACTGTGAGGTTGTGAATATCAAGGCCGTTTTGTGTCTGGAAGTTTGTGTCGTAAGCAGTCCTCCCCTTCCTTTGGCAAGCAAGCATCTTTTAACCCATGAACCATCTCTCCAGCCCCATTCCCCCCCCCCTTTTTTTTAAAACCTTTTGACAGTTTTTATAAGTATAGACCATAAACCATGATAATTGCCACCCCATCTTTCCCTCTCAAATTATCCACCCTCCATCAAATTCCACCCCCTTCCCCCTTCAATCAGTCTCTCATCTATTTTGATGTCATCATCTTTGCCTACTATTATAAAGGTCTCGTGTAGGTGGCGTCAAGTACTGTGAAGTCATGAATACTAAGGCCATTTTGTGTCTGGAAGTTTGCACTGTAAGCAGTCTTCCCCTTCCTTTGGCTCTTACATTCTTTCTGCCACCTCTTCCGCAATGAACCCTGAGCCTTGGAGGGTGTGATAGAGATGTCTCAGTACTGAACACTCCACTGTCACTTCTTCTCAGCACTATGGTGCCTTTTGAGTCATCCCGGTGGTCACTGCCATGTGAAGAGAGAAGCTTCTCTAGCCAAAAGTGAGGGTAGCCCTAATATATGGGTATAAACATTTAAAAAGGGCTTATAAGACAGTTTGGTGGGCATAATATATGCATTCAGTCAGACCACAGCAGGATTACTCTCCTAGGGCCCATGTGGCCATAGGTCTCTGACTAGGTCTTCAGTACCAGGAATGTATTCCCTCCCACGGAGCAGACTGCCATTCCAATCAGAGAACAATTGATTTCCCATATAACAGACATTCCACTATTGTCCCAGTTGGCACATTTGGCCTGGCTGGCCAGTCTTAAGGCTTGCAAGGTCCACTGCTGTTCATCACTGTTCATGACTTCTCTCTCCCATAGGGCTGCATGTAGCCATAGCTTTTTCCAGCTTTCTGTCAGCTGGTTAACAGGGAGGAAGTTTCCAGCTCAGCTCCAGCTTGATTTCTTGCAGCCCAAAGCACATGGAGTCTTCAGCAAGAGGGTCTTACCATTTAGTTCTGGTGGGCAACCAAGAGCCTTGGGCAATGGCCTATGTTTTGGGAACATCAGGGAACTCCCTGGCTAACAACTCACTAGAAGGTATCCATCCCTGGCACTGATGCAACTTTTCTTGGCTGGCTGGCCATTTCCCTTGGGGAAGGGTGGTCAGTTGCCTACAAGGACAGGGCCACAGAAGGTCTGAAAGTCATTTTGATGACTTTATGAACTCTGAGTTCTAACAGTGCTTCTTTGGTTCCCAGGAAACTCAATGTGACACAGAGCTTGTGTTCTAGGCTTTGGACAGTGGTGATATTGAGAGCCCTGGGAGTCAGGACCCTCAAGTCACTAGGGATGTCTGAAAGGGCACTTAAGGGTCCCCCTTTCATATGCTGCCATGGAATGGGGCACCTGGAACAGGCGAGAACATGAGTGATGTGTGGTGATAGTTTTATGGGCATTTAAGACCTTCCCATATGTAGTGCATTAAATAATAATAAAGGGATGACTTTAGTATGGAAATTGGGTCAGGTGGGGACCCAAGCCATTGTCACCTGGGCAGTAAAAGTGAATGGGGTCATTCAGAGACTTGGCTGAGACCTTGACTCTGAGATGACATAACTTTTACTTTTATTTATATTTTTTTGAGTTAGGGTCTTGCTGGAGCTCAGGCTGACCTGAAACTCACTCTGTAGTCCCAGGCTGTCCTCAAACTCATAGCCGTCCTCCTCTCACCTCCTGAGTGCTGGGGTTAAAGGCGTGCACCACCACACCCCACTGGAATTGCATTTTTGAGGCAGTCTTACTCTATCTAGTGTAGGCTGGCTTAGGATCCTACCGCCTCCACTGTTGAATGCAAGGTTACCAGGCGTTTTACACCATGCCCAGCCTTTGCCCTGGGTCTTCAAAAGCTCCCTCACTTTGCCCTGAGGCCATCAGTGGGGACTCAGGAGGCAACTTTTGAAGAGGAGCTCCTTGCGTGAAAACTTGTGAGGATAATAAATTACAGTGATGGTGGTTCTTTTAAGTAGACATCTGTGAGGATAGGCAAGATCTCACAACCAAGGCCTCATGATCATGGCCAGGGCCTGAGGAAGACTGCTGAGAATTTCATGAAGAGCTAATAAGCAAAAGACAACAATCAAACCAAATTAGCATTTTGACTTGTCTTCCTTTGTAAATTTATTTTTTGTAGAGATTGGAATATATCTGTTTGAATCCAATTTTTAAAAATTTTTAATTGGGCTGGAGAGACGGCTTGGCGGTTAAGGCACTTGCCTCCAGTGCCTAAAGCCCCGGGTTTAATTCCCCAATACCCACATAAGCCAGACCTACAAGGTATGGCCCTGGTGCTCTCTCTCTTTTTCTTCTTCTCTCTCTCATCTCTGCTAGAAAATGAATAAATAAAATATTTTTTAAAAAAGCAGCGCACTTGGGCTGGAGTGATGACTCAGCAGTTAAGGCGCTTTCCAAAAAAATAAAAAATTTTATTTATTGCCGGACGTGGTGGCGCACACCTTTAATCCCAGCACTTGGGAGGCAGAGGTAGGAGGATCATCTTGAGTTCGAGGCCAGCCTGAGACTACACTAAATTCCAGGTCAGCCTGGGCTACAGCAAGATCCTACCTCAAAATACAGCAAAAAAGTTAATTTAAAATATACATATAAAATAATATATATAATATATAAAATATATATTTGCATGTGTATGTGTGTATGGGCTTTCCAGGGCCTCTAGTCCTCCAAATGAATACTAGACTCTTTGCCACTTTTGGTATCTGGCTTTAGGTCGGTGCTGGGGAGTTGAACCCTGGGTCAGCAAACTTTGCAAAGAAGCGCCTTTCACCACTGAACCATCTCTCCAGACTCCTGGGTCCTATTTTTTCAGCCTATCTAATATGATCCTATATCTATGGTGTCATAAACCCTTATAGACCAATACTGTTTATGGATGTACCTTAATTAACCATCCCCCAATGTTATTTTTCCAATATTTCCTCTATTATAACTAAATAATACTCCAAAGCAGATTTTTGTGCATTAAACTTTTCCCATATTTTTATTTGTAAAATTTTTATTATACAAAATAAGATTCTATATATGTTTCACATTCATACTTCTATAAATCTGGCTTAAACCAAACCAACCAAACAAAACCTTGGGACTCTCAATCTCTTCTTCAACTTTCACCTTCAGTGGCCCATGTCCCCCACTGCAGCCCTCTCCAAGGACAAAAGCAGGTGCAGCCCTCTTTCTGGAAGCTGTCCACTGCAGCGCTGGGGACAGTCAGTGTGGTGGCACAATGAACCAGTCCACCCTCCAAGGCGGTACTCTGGCCGAGGACACACTGTCACTGAGACATGATGGCACCACATCCAGGTTAGCTGCTCCTCCTGGACTTCTCTTTGGTCAGGCCCGGG
Organism: Zapus hudsonius; assembly: GCA_004024765.1. Taxonomy (NCBI): domain Eukaryota; kingdom Metazoa; phylum Chordata; class Mammalia; order Rodentia; family Dipodidae; genus Zapus; species Zapus hudsonius. The sequence continues at coordinate 7,205 of PVHP010021605.1, read as the reverse complement.
GCAGGGGCCTCAGGGGATCTCAGTGTCCATGCTATATATCTGGATGAGATCAGACACGATATTGTCGATGATTGGCTTGGTAAGGTCGTCGCTAAACACTTGCCACCACGGCTTCTGGGCCTCCCCCTCGGCGGGCACCTCGACCCCGTAGACCTGCAGGGCCAGGTAGAGCACGGCCACGGCCAGGTGCTGAGCCTGGAAGCGGAGGCACAGCCCCCCGTGGTAGCTGTCTCGCAGCAGGGCCCAGGCGGTGACGGAGATGGGGGTTCGCTGCCAGCTGTAGCGGTTCAGCCAGTTCTTGAGGGCAAGGAGGTAGTGCAGCAGGTACTTGTGCGGATGCTGGAAGGAGACCTGGAAGCGCAGCACTCTCAGCACGAGGAGCTCGCACTGCACGATGCTGTCTCGGAGCTCCCAGAAACGGGAGTCCAGCTCCAGGGGCTCGCTGCTCGGGTGGAAGTACCTGTGGGACACGTTGATGATGTCGCGGGTGCGCAGGTGCTGCTCCTCCACTTTGCCGGCCAGGTAGATGGAAGCCATGGCGACCAGGTACAGGTCGTAAGCCTCCAGGCTGATCTCGCAGAAGAACTTATGGTAGATGGTGCAGGCGGTGGCGATGGGGATCGACTGCATGCCCAGCTTGACGCCCGCCTCCATGATGAACCGGGTAACTCGGAAGTGCAGCCTGGCCTCGGGCCCCGGGCGCCCCTCGTCCCGCACAGCCGCCGCCCCTCCTCCGCCGCCGTCCGCGCGAACCGCCTCCATGAGGCCCAGGCTGCAGCCCGACCGGAAAGAGAAGCGCTGGGGGCGCGGCGAGGCCGCGGGGGCGGGTCCTCGCGACGGCGTGGCGTGGCCTCTGTAGGCCCCGCCCCTTCTCTGCCCTGGCGCCCCGCCCACCCCAAGCCACCTTTTTCTATATTCTCTTTCCTAAAGATAGGCTTATCGGGATATGCGTGCTAGAGCGGAGGAAGTGCTATTTTTAAAACGTTCAAAGGAGATGCATTTCTGACTCGCGGGATTGTTTTTTCACCGTTCCTGAGAATCCAGGCTGTGGATTCAGACGGGCTGAGAGCCAACCCTGGGGTGCCTGCACTCCTCTCTCTGGGAGCTTGGCACCTTCTCAGTTGCTTAGCTACAAATTGGGGTCGATGACCGTACCCTTCTCACAGGACCCTTGTGACAATGAGCAAACAAGTGGGATTTTATACATATATATATACATGTATATATATAATATGTAAAATTTATATATTTATATAAATAAAATATATTTCTATTTATTGGCAAGCAGAGAGAGGATGAGTGTGCCAGGGTCTCTTGCCACTGTAAACTCTTCATGCTTGCACTTGATTTTGTTTTTGAGATAGGGTCTCCCCACAGAGACCAAGCTGGAAATATTCCTGTCTCAACCTCCCAAGTGCTGGGAATATAGGTACGTGCACCCACAGCCAGCTCATAAAACTTAGTATTAATTTGTTTACCTTTGGTTAACAATGATGAATCTTCTCGCTTTATTTGTCTCTTTATGTCTGTGTGTACAAATTAAGGTATGCTATTTTAAGGTGAAAAAATAAGCCATAAAGGACTCCAAAAAGGAGTCCTTTGCCCGTGTCTTAGGGAGCCTACTAGGCATGAACTTTTTAGGATTCATCTTACTCCCATGAAAAGCAGGTACTAATGCCCTATAATTTCTACAAAGTTCTCCAGTGAGCTGCTTGTAGGACCTTTTATCTTCGTTTTTAAAATATTTGTTTGAGAGAGAGAAAAAAATAAAAGAGAGAGAGATAAAGAAAGAATGGCTGCTCCAGGGCCTCCAGCCACTGCAAACAAACTCCAGATGTATGCCCCACTTTGTGCATCTGGCTGTATTTGGGTACTGGGGAATCGAACCCAGGCCTTAGGGCTTTGTAAGCAAGCATCTTTAACCACTGAACCATTTCTCCAGCCTCTAAGACTTTTTATTTTTCTTTTGATTTTTTGGAGGTAGGGTCTCACTCTAGCCCAGGCTGACCTGGAATTCACTATGTATTCTCAGCATAGCCTTGAACTCACAGAGATCCTCCTACCTCTGCCTCCCAAGTGTTAGGGTTAAAGGCGACTCTATCCTTAAGTATGACTTTTATTATGTCAAGCTCCTGTTGGGAACATATTGGGCAGAGTTCCAGAAGGCCCCAGCACCACCGACCTCTTAGGAGCTCTTTTTTTTGTAAAATGAGAATTTCCAGGGCAGCCTAGAGACCAGTGCCTGCTACAGCTTCCCCTCCTGCTGACAGTGTCTGTAAATCTATTTCCTGTCTTGTAATTACGTCTCATGTAGTAATTAGCCCTTCATCTCAATGAAGCCAAATTTCCATGGGTAATGGAGTGAAGCCCCAGTGTACGAGACAAATTGAAATGTGGTGGCGTTTGCAGGTGCTGGTCTTCCAGGTCTCCTTGGGGACAGAAGAAGTAGAGGCCTGTGTGGGGCTGGAACGGACCTGGGTAGTCTGCACTCCACACACTCTCCTACTCCTTCCCCTGTCTTTCCTTGACCAAGGGTACATTCTGTCCATCTGCTTGGGTGAAAAATCAAGCCATCAGTGGCACCCTGGGGAACACCAAGCCCTGCCTGCCAGAGGCTCTGGGTGGTGCTCAGATGGAAGAGACTAAGGAACTCTCCAAGGTTATGCTCTGCAGGCCTCCTTCCTCCCTGGTTTTGCTCCTGGACACTCTTCTTCAGAGCCCTGAGTGCACAAAAGCAGTTTAGGACCTCAGTGTTACTGGAATTGTTAAAGCCAGAGCCTGGGCACCAGGAGCCCTAACAATCTAGACCCGGCCACCCAGCCTCAGTAAGCCAATTAAATAGACAAGTAATTATGAGTCGCAAAAAAAGATTTATTTGATGTGGCCACATTGGGCCACATTGAGTGACTCTCTCCCTTTCCCAAGTCTGTCTTAGAGGTTCTGATGTGGGGTTTAGGGTTTTTTTTTTCTTAGTTTTTTGAGGTAGGGTCTCGCTCTTGTCCAGGCTGACATTTTTCTTTTTCTTTCTTTCTTTTTTTTCTTGGTTTTTCGAGGTAGGGTCTCACTCTGGCCCAGGCTGACCTGGAATTCACTATGTAGTCTCAGGGTGGCCTTGAACTCACGGTGATCCTCCTACCTCTGCCTCCCGAGTGCTGGGATTAAAAGCGTGCGCCACCATGCCCTGCTTGGGGTTTAGGTTTTTATGGAGGGCAAGAAGTAGATGTAACTAAACAGTCCTCGTCAAGGTCGAGTCCCTGTCCATCCCTGACCTATCTCATCTCTCAGCTCCAGTCTGTCCTGCAAGGTGGACTGACAAGTTGTTAGAATACTGTGAAATCTCTTCCAAGAAGAAAGATCCTCCTCTGGCGAGTGTGAGGGCCTCAGCCTTTTCCCTCTCCAGGCATGAGACTCCTGGACAAATTCCAGGTTCTTGGGATGCATTGTTTCAATAGTCTGATAGCAAAAGGAAGGTGGTCTCTGTGGAATATATTCACTCCTGCCAGGATAGGTGCAGGAGATCAGAAGCCAGAGCCCAGAGCCCAGGGGGACACATTTGGGGGTGCTGGGGAGAGATGAAGGCTCACAGCCTTAAAGAGGAACTCACACTCAGGGAAGAAAAAACACCCGATTCTGTATCTCTGATTTCTCTATCTTTTCTTCTCCTTCCTTCCTATTTATTTATTTATTTATTTATTTATTTATTTATTTATTTAGAGGTAGGGTCTTGCTCTAGCCCAGGCTGACCTGGAATTCATTATGTGGTCTCAGGCTGGCCTTGAACTCATGGTGATCCTCCTTCCTCGGCCTCCTGAGTGCTGGGATTAAATGCATGCAACACCAAGCCCAGCTCATATTTTCAGTTTAGCATTTTTGTTGTTGTTGGGTTTTTTGTTTGTTTTGGAAATGTTTTTATTTATTTATTTGGAAGCAGAGAGAGAGAGAGATAGAAAGGAGAGAGACAGAGAGAATTGGCACGCCAGGGCCTCCAACCACTGCAAACGAACTCCAAATGCATGTGTCATTTTGCACATCTGTCTTTACATGGGTACTGGGGAATTGAACTCGGGTCATTAGGCTTTACAGGAAAGTGCCTTAACCACTGATCCATCTCTCCAGCCCCCTGTTTGTGTGTTTCTTGAGGTAGGGTCTCGCTCTAGCACAGGCTGACCTGGAATTCACTATGTAGTCTCAGGGTGACCTTTGAACTTGCAGTGATCCTACCTCTGCCTCCCAAGTGTGCACCACATCCAGAATTGGTCTTTTCTTTACATCCCAGACACAAAGTTTTGGACTCAGATGCAAATATTAATTCCCTCAGCTGACCCCTGCCTCCAGGTTTTATTGCAGTTGACACAAAGTGACGTAATGCTGAAAATGAGTACGCTTTCATTTTTCCAATGAGTATGACTTTCATCTTGGCAGAGCCCCAGGGTGACTGTGAAGCCTTCTCACCACCACCCAGGAAAAAGTGCCTGATTCAAAACTTCCTGCTCATTGTGGGCTGTCAGGGCTTTGCCTGTAATGAGGCTCCTTCCTGACCAGAAGAGCTCTGGCTCTTTTAATTAATTAATTAATTAATTAATTAATTAATGTAGTATTTATTTCCTTATGAGAGAGAGAGAATGAATGGACACATGCACCACTTTGTGTATCTGACATGTGGGCACTGGGGAACTGAACTCAGGTCATGAGGCTTTGCAAGCAAGCAACTTTAATGCTAATCCAGCTCTCCAGCCCTTATGTATTTATTCGTAAGCAGAGACTAATAACATCTCATAGCGTTATTGGTGGTATTAAATTCCATATTGTATGGAAGAGTGCTGATAGGCTAGCATGTGTGAAGACCCAGGGTTGACCCCTCGCACGGCATGGTGGCACACACTTGTGGTTCCAGCACTTGGGAGATTGAGGCAGGTGGATGAGTTGGAGTCCAGCCTGGGCTTCATGATACCCTGCTTCAAACAAACCAAAACACTGCTGGAGACATATTAAGTGCTTAGCAGCTCTCATTTTTACCCTCCCTCCCTCCCATACTTGGCTACATGCTTTGGGCACACAATTCTCATTTAGATGGCACAACCTTGTAAAGTAGATGTCAGTATTACTGCCGTTTTCCAGGTGAGGAAACTAAAGCTCGTGAAAGTTAGAGTCACACGGCGAGTGGGCAAGTGGGGGAGCTGGCATTCAGCCAGGACTGCCCAGCTTCTAAATGCTTTCTTGTTATTGTTGCTTTTTGGTTTTTTTGAGGTAAGGTCTCGCTCTATCCCAGGCTGATCTGGAATTCATTACATAGCTTCAGAATGGTCTCGGAGGTGGGTGCTGGGTGACCTTATGGTTAGCAGGCCTCTGTGATCACTATTGTCCTCAAAATACCTTGTAAGGGGTCTCTTTCCTCTCAAGATGTCAGGCAGAGTCAAGATAAGGTTTGAAAGGCCTTAAGGAGGGAGAGCAGATAGGGTAAAAATAAATGTTCACATTAATCCATTATCCTAATGATCGTCCTAAAGATAAACCTGATCAGATAGGAGCGAGGCTGAGATTGATTTCCCTAAAATAAGAACCTCATTTGCATTTTTCTGATTTTCCTCTACTTCATTTAGCTACAAGAGACAGCTGCATCTCTCGCCAAGGACAAACATTTGAAAGATATGGATATTGCCTACATGTATTTATGGGGCTTCATGTCCTCCCCACCCACCTGGGAATATTCTAATGTGGAGGAGAGAGGGAACTTCAAGATGACAGCTCTGGCTTGATCACATTTTAAAACTAATACACCAGCCAGGCATAGTGGTGTACGCCTTTAATCCCAGCACTCCGGAGGCAGAGGTAGGAGGATTGCCGTGAGTTCGAGGCCAGCCTGGGACTACATAGTGAATTCCAGGTCAGCCTGGGCTAGAGACCCTGCCTCAAAAAACCAAAAAATTAAAAATAAAAATACACTAATCCACTGGTAGAGTCAGGGTGTATGTATGTCTGGGTAAAGTAGCCTAGAGAAGATTTTAGCAGTCTAGGGTCCAGGTTAGCGCATGCTCTCTCCCACATCTCTTCATTAGTTATTCATCAACCTGCAGAGGAAGCTGTGCAGGCATTTTCATTTTATAGATAAGATATGGTGGGCACAGGGAAAACAAAGGCCCATGACTGCAGCCTGTGAGTTGAGGAGTAGCTGTGTGCGCTTCTTGGTGGAGATAGTCATGGATGATAAAGACCCTCAAGGTCCTGAGCTTCAGGGACGGCACAGACTCGATTTCTGCTTTCACACCCAGTCCCTCTTCAGTGAGACATCAGGACTCACTTTTGTAGTAGAAAGGACGCGGACTGGAATCCAGTTGTCATGGGTCTAGTCTTGACCCTGCCAGAGATGTCAGGTGGCATTCTCTCTACACAATTAGATGTATTATCTCATCTAAACAATGCATTGTGTAATGCATTACCCAACACATTATTTCACTTAAATGCACAACAATTAATGATGTCATTATCTCCATTCCATGAAAAAAAAATGATTCATAGAAGTAGAGTCAAATAACATAAAAAAGATTAGGTGTTGTTGGCCAGGGAGGTTCCTGAAACTCCCCCCCCCCCCAAATTACAGGCCACTGCCAAGGCTCTTGGTTGCTCACCAGAATCTGACGGTAAGACCCCATTGCTGAAGACCACATACGCTTGGGCTGCAGGTCACTGAGAAATCAAGCTGGAGCTGAGCTGGAAACCTCCTCCCTGTTAACCAGCTGACAGAAAGCTGGAAAAAGCTATGGCTGCCTGCAGCCCTAGGGGAGAGAGAAGACATCAACGGTGGTGAACAGCAGTGGACCTTGCAAGCCTTAAGACTGACCAATCAGGCTAAATGGGCCAACTGGGGCAGTAGTGGCATGTCTATTGTGGGGGACACCAACTGCTCTCTAATTGGACTGGAGGCCTTCTCTATGGGAGGAAATACATACCTGGTACTGAAGACCTAGTGAAAAGCCTATGGTGGAGGAGGTCATGAACCCTAGAGGAGTAACACCTGCTGCTATCTGGCTAAATGCATATATTATACCCATCAAACTGCCTTAATAGCATTTAAAAAATGAGCATATACATATAATAATGCTACTCTCACTTGAGAAGCTTCACTTTTTCAGATGGTGGTGACCATCGGGATAACAAAAAAGACATCACAGTGCTGAGAAGAAATGGCAGTGGAGTGTCCAGCACTG
>PVHP010021604.1:7197-29375 GCA_004024765.1 Zapus hudsonius | reverse complement strand
TGACTACAATGCACTCTGCAGTCCAAGCTGGTCTAACCTCCTGACAATCCTTTTACATCACCAGCCTCCAGATTACTAGGGTATGATTCAACACTCCTGCTTTGTTTGTATTTTCTTCAGCCCATTGGGTGCTATTTATTTACCATTTATTTAGTGTGGTCTGATCTGGAAAATTTTTGGGAATAATCAGACTCTATAGTGTGGGGAGCTCTCTCTGTGCCTAGTAGGTGGCACTGTTTTATGCTCTGGTTCAAGAATGCCATTTACATGTTATTCTCCTGGGTAGTTTGTCTTATCAGTCTTTCAAAGTCATATCGAAGATTGCCAGGAAACAGAAAATGATCATGTAAAATCCTCAAAACAGTGTTGAAATTAAACCTTCAGAACTGACAGCCAGAAAACCAGGATAAATATGAATTGTTGGAAAAGAATATATAAACAGAAAGCAATTCTTGGTGAAAATTTTACCATACTTCTTTTATTTCCACAGAATGTCAAAGTTATAAAAGTTGTACTATCCCATCTGTAGCTTATAATTACGAAAATGTCAGATCATCTATACATTTTGTTTTCTGACCTTCTGTGAATGATATCAATATGGAGTTTGTCTTTATGTTTCCTTATGGTCATATATGTTATATATAGCAGACTGAAAGTTAGACAAGTAGGTTCAAATTTGATTTTAGAAAACTTACCTAGGAATACTATTTATTATTTTTTTAGATCAGAACTCCCTAGCTGCTTGAAATTAGGTTTTATTTCAATGAAATTACTGATTTAACTGCCCTAATGACTTTCTGAAAGTGTTCTCATAATTAAAATGTATAATTAAGTAGAAAGTAATTAGCAAATATAATTCAATGTGTACACATAAATTTTGAAGAAAATACAAAAAATTGCATCATATGACAAAAGTTGACATCTTTGGGGCACACACTTCTTTAGGACTATTAAGTGAATGTCTGACATTTCATAAAATGCTGAAAGTTGATTTAATTTTGGCAGGAACATTTTCTCAAGTTGAAAGGTTTTGACCAGAGAAATGTCACCATGAAGAATTTTTCCTCTGTAAAGGTTTTCCTTAGGCTTAGGTGATAGAAAAAAAATTTAAATATTCCTGCTTTAAAATGGTAACTTTTATCCAAATATCTACATCTACATACCTTCATAATTATGCATATTAAAGCACAATATTACTTAAAAAACTCTTCCACATGTACCACATGCAAAAATATATCAAATTACTGTTGCTTTACTCCCTTTTATGTGTTCCCATGTGGAATCACCCAACCACATGTCCTTCTATCGAAAACATTCTTGTGAGTAAAATAAGCCACTTCTAAAATTTATTTGTATGATGCATTATCTTTCCCAACCAATTTTTGTTTCTCTATTCTTATTTCATTAGTCTGTTGATTTATGTATTATTCAAATTTAATACTTTTTAATGTAATATATTTAATTAAATTCCTTTGGCAATCTGTATTGATTTGGCCTGGGGGCTGGGGAGGTGGCTGAATGGTTAAAGGTGCTTGCTTACAAAGCCTGCTGCTAGCCCAAGTTCAATTCCCCAGCTACCTATGTAAAGCCAGATGTGTGCAACTGACAAGCACAGAAAAAAAAAAAAAAAAAAAAAAAAGATTTGGCCTGGCCAGAAAAAACAGCCTAACTACTAAAAATATCAGTGAATTCAAAAGTATGGATCTGCAAAAAAAAAAAAAAATGACATATGGTCCCAGGGGATTAGTTCAGTGGGTAAGAATGCTTTGACTCCAATGTGATTACTTGAGCTTGAATTCCTGCACTCATGAAAAAGCTGGCCACATGCCTCCTATAACCCCAGTCCTGAATGAAGTAAAGACAAAACACTGGACTCATTGGTCATCCAGTCTGACAAAAAAAGAAAGAAAAAAGAAGAGAGAGAGCGAGAAAAAAAAGAGAGGGAGATGAAGAAGAAGAAAAAGAAGAAGGAAGAAGAAGAAGACTTAATGAATTAACACCAACAAGTGATGGAGAAGGTCACATTGTGTCCTCTTCTCATCTCCACATATCTATTCATGTGCACATAAAAATTTTTTTAAAAAAAGCTGGTTGTGGTAGCACACATTTTTAATCCCAGTACTTGGAGTCAGAGGTAGGAGGATCAAAGTGAATTTGAGACCACCCTGAGACTACATCGTGAATTCCAGGTCAGCCTGGGCTAGAGGGAGACTCTACCTTGAACCCCCCCCCAAAAAAAAACCAACCAACCAACCAACCAACCAAACAAACAAACAAACAAGAACTTTCCCAGAGATATCAATCCCAGCTCTGCACCTGTGGAGCTGGTGGGCAGAGTGCAGCCCTTGCACCCTGTGGAAAATACTGGGGACACCAGGCTACATCAATATATCAAGAAGAGAGACCCAATTGCAATTGCCCACCATGAAATGGGTCACCTCCACCTCATCTGCTCATGCCCAGAAGTCACTACAGAGGCAGTGGCTACATGAGTACTGCTCTCACAGCTAGCCTGAAAAACCAGTTCCTGGGAGATGGTCACTCAAACTTCATCAAATCAGAGATCCAGACTCCACAGAGAAAGCAACACTAAATCAGCTCAAGGAGCATCATGAAAGAGGGGCAGAAAGATTGTAAAAGCCTCAGCATGGGTGGGAATAGCCTGAGGCACTGTATGCCCCCCCAGGCCTGTTGGTCCCCACAATGAATACCAGATAGTCCCACTTGAGAAGAACCTCAGCAGAAGTGGAGCAGGGGTGAAGGGGTCTGACAGTACAACCTTTATATTAAAAAAATTCAATAAATTTTAAAAAATTAAAAATACTTTCTCAGAAAATATAAACAATGTATACATTATTCATATTTTACATACAAACATTCTATATTTTATTATAAAAAATTTCTGTAAGTAACCAAATTTTAAGAGTTCAAGTGAAATGCTTTCATAGTAAAAGAATAAAATGTGTATGTTAATCTAGAATACATTGATAAACAAAATTAACTTTCAAAATAAAAAAATATTAAGACTGCCACTGAAATACATGATAAAGAAAACATTTCAGGCATAAGAAATAATAATAATAATAATAATAATAATAATAATAATGTGATTCTTCCCCACCCCCAGCCTGACCTGAAATTCACTATATAATCTCAGGGTGGCCTCGAACTGAATGTGATCCTCCTACCTCTGCTGGATTAAAGTGCTTGGATTAAAGGCCTGTGCCACTATGCCCAGAGTACCAGGATGAATTTTTGATTATACAAAGGCACAATGCGAGAACAAGGGTACTATTTTTGAAATCTTTTAAAACAAGTTGGCAGTGTAGAAATAAATTGGATAAAGTCTAATGAAGGGTGAGGAGAAAGAAACTGAAGGACATGTTTTAGGATTCATTCATTGTATATTAAATGATATTTAAAAGTCATTGATGATAATCAAAATATATATGTGGTAGTTTAAATGGGTGTCCCCCAATAGATCAAGAGTTTATTAAAACTTTTCTCCAGCTGCCTGGCTAGAGGGCACATAACCTTGGCCAGATCCTAGGGTCCAGCCCTAAAAAGTCTGAGCTCAAGCTTGGAATTACTGTTGTTAACATGATGGAGTGTGTTGGCTTGCTTTTGGAGTTCCTGGTGATGGGTTTCTCTCTCTACTTGGATCTGTGAAAGGGGGCCAGCTTCTTCCACCATTATGGAACATCCTTAGGATCTGCAGCTTCAGTAAATTATTTCTTCTCATAAACTGTAACTGGTTCATCCCAACAGCATGTCTGACTAGTGGTTGATATTGCTGAGGTAAATCTGACTGTGTGGATTTTGGTCTTCTGGAACTTGTGTGCTAGAGGAATGGCCATGGATTTGGTAGTTATAATTAAAGATGCCTTTCAGAGCAGTAAGCCAAGTTTTATAGACTATTCTGGTGAAAATTTGGAAATGCTAAGTGCAGAGAGAACTACATTTGGAGGCTTGGCTTGTGAACTTTCTAAGGGGAAGGAGAGACTGCAGAAAACTTTAATGGAACTGTGTAACTGGAAATACTGTGTAGTAGGAATGCATCCTACTGTTCATGCCCAGAGACCAAGATTAACTTTAAGTAATGGACTGGTATACATGGCTAAGGATATGGAACTGATAATTAAAGATTTAAGGTTAAAAAAACTCAAAAACCAATGTAACTTACAGGCACAGAGACTGGCTAAAGGTTAATGAAGCTGCTATTGTCAACACATTAGCAATTCTAAAGAAGATAGCCCAACTGTTTACATTTGAATAATGGAGAGATTCATAAGTGTTTCCACCCAAAGAAGACTGATGATAGACTGCGCAAACTCTTTTAAAAAATAGCTAAAGGAAAAAAAAATCCTGCTCTTCAAGGTTTGTCCATGGATTAACAACATGGCTGTGTCCTGCATACCTGGTATTACTTTTAAAAGCATCAAGAATACATACATGGAGCGGGTCATAGAGTACACATGATTCCAGGAGCTGTCGCTGTGAAGCAATATATTGAACAGGACATGAAGTCTCTGATTGGCCACTAAAGCCATTTAAAAAGCCATTAAAAGATAGACTTTGGTTTTCAATGGAGACCCCAAGATGTTCTGGCTATACCAAGACTATAAAAGGGCTACCATGGAGTGCTGTTGGCTTGAGATGGAAGCTTTTCCCAGCTACTCAGCCAAGCTGAAGGGATATAATTTAAAAAATTCAGAGGCTATCAGTCAGTGTTTGTGATTTTGTACTTAAATTAAAGATGCTTGATGTTTGCCTAATGGTTATTGAGTTTTCATTGACTCAGTCTTTCCTTGTTATGCCTCATAACAGTTGGAAATGTTTACTCTGTGCTATTAAATGTTAAAGTTTGTAATGTTTTGATTTTACAGAACTCACAGTTCTGTAAAAAAGACAATCTTAAATCTCAGATAAGACTTTGGACTTTAAAACAGCTTTTAAGTTGGTAAAGAGTGTGGGACCTTTAAAGTTAAACTAAACATAATATACAGTGTAAAATGATTATAAATCTATTGAGGGCCAGGGGCAGATTGTGGTAGTTTAAAAGGGTGTCACCCAATAGATTTAAGAGTTTATTAAAGTTTTTCTAAATCTGCCTGGCTCGAGGATAGGCCACCTTGGCTAGATCTTGGGGTTTAGCCCTAAGATGTTTCTGGGGTGGGTCTGAAAATCCAGCTCTACATATGAAAAGAGCAGTCTGAGTGTAAACCTGCTGTTTACATGATGGATTGTGCTTATTTTTGGAGTTGCTGGTGAGGGGCTTCTCTCTGCTTGGACCTGCAAAAGAGGGCCAGCCTCTTTAACCATTTTTGAACATCCCCTGGATCTACAGCTTCAATAAACCCTTTCCTCCCATGAACTGTGCCTGGTTTGGACATTCATCTATCCCAGCAGTGTGTGACTAACTATGACAATATACATGTAGGTATTGGAGAAATGTTATTGAAATAGAAATACTAGTAATAAAATAGTATAGGATCAACACTAGAGATAAAATTATGTTACATACCAAATCAGACATGAAAGAGGGAAAAAAGAAGAACAGATGAGAAAATGAAATAGCTATCGAGATAGTAGATTAACCCGTTTATATCAGCCATGATCAAAGCAAACTGTGTATACATATACAAGCCAGAGATTCTCAGGTATTTAATGAAGCAGTAATGCACCACATGCTGCCAACAATGAAAAAGGAAAGTTATTAAATGAAATGACCTATATTTATTAAAACATAAAATTGATTTAAAAATGCTAATAGAAGTAAAGGTGGGATGTTCCAGCAAATATCAAATGAAATTTCACCAGAAAACACATTATTAGGATGTAATAAAACACATTTCTTAATAATAATATAGCCAAAAAATAAGATAGGACTTCAGAATTCATGAAACAAAAATGATCAAAATAAAATAAAAAAGAGAAAAACAGAACACTCATTCAGACTCCCTCTTCTCTTCCCTTCCCTCCCCTCCCTTCTTTCCCTTTCCTTCCCACCCCTCTCCTTCCCTCCCCTCTCCTCTCCTCTTCTCTCTCTCTCTCTCTCTCTCTCTCTCTCTCTCTCTCTCTCTCTCTCTCTCTCATTGACTAGTGATGGATAAAAAGATCATCCTTGAAGAATATCAACCACTTTGTCCTGGGAACCATTTGCAGAAAATTCACTTCAAACAGCAGACTAAACTTCCTTTTCACCTTCAAAAAGAAGTTTTACAAAGATAGACTAGGTACATGATATGTTTTGAAAGACTATACTCTGCATGTTCTCTTATTATAACAATTAAAAATTAAATTACTTCCAAATAACTTATTGGTCAATGAAAAATCAAAATCAAAGAAATTTCTAAAACAAGGCAATTAAAATATGCCATAGAAAAATGTGCAGAAGGCAACTAAAGCAGTATTTAAAAGGAAATTCATAGCTTGAATTATTAGAAAGGAATATGTTCTTGAAATAAGTGATATAAGTATGTACCTTAAAAAGTTTATTAAAATTATCAGAAATCAAGGAATAATACTGATAGGATTTGAATTTTTTTAAAGAACATAACAAAATAATTATCAACTTTCTAAGGCCTGATTATTTGAGTTGATCTATGAAGTTACAGACCACCCATCCGGAATGTATAGGGAATGAAGACACAAAATGGCCTTGATATTCATGACTTCAGTTTCTGATTGCACCTACACATTATGGGAGAAAAAGATGATGACATCAAAACAAATCAGAGACTAAATGAGAGGGGGAGGAGATATAGGGGAGGATGAAGAGAGAATTATACTGGCTTATGAGCTATGATTATGGAAGATAACAATAAAAAAGTAAAAAGGAAAAAGGGTGCATAGACTTAATGACTAATATTTAAAATAATTCTAAATCAATGTGTGTATATATAATGATATTCATTTTATTTATTTAATTTGCAATCAGAGAGATACAGAGAGAAAGAGAAAGAGACAGAGAGAATGGGCATGACAGGGACTCCAGCTATTGCACATGAACTCCAGATGCATATTCCTCTTTGTACATCTGGTTTTATGTGGATACTAGGGAATTGAACCCTGGTCATTAAGCTTTGTGGACAAATGCCATAACCATTGTGCCATCTCTCCAGTCCATTATGTCTTACTTTTAATCAATGATTTTTGTTTTGGTCTGAGCATTTAAAACAGTTTCAACAATCCTTATGCATTTATAGAGGAAAATAAAGCAAAAAGAGACAATATGAGAGGTTATTAAGTCATTGAGGGAATGATGAATAAATATTAAATGGAATGAATATGTTATTAAAACCAGGTGTTTCATGAATAATAATGTATAAGGAAAATTGAAGCACTGAAAAAGTGCCAAAAACAGTGCTAGGACAATAATAATTTAAATTAATACAATTATTCATCTAAAATTGAAATGTGACATTCACCTTAAAGTAAGACTTTTGGCTTTCATCATACACAAAAGTTCATCACAAGGGAGTGGGAATTTGACTTTAAAAACAAAGATATAAGGGAGAATATGAGGAGCTTGATTCTCTGCTCTTGTGTGAAGTCACTAGGAATGATCTGCTCCAAGTCCATCCACTTTTATTTAAATTTCATTGTGTCATTTTTCCTTCAGCTGCATAGAATTCCATAGTGCAAATGTACCACAACTTTGATATCCATTCATCCAGTAATGGGCATTTGGGATGATTCCAATTCTTTGCTACTATGAATTGAGCTGCTATAAATGTGGTTGAGCAAATGCTATTAGAATCTAGCTAAAATAGCAATGTTTGTCTCATTTAACCTATACCGATCTCACTCTCAGATGGAAATTCTGTTTGTATTTTTCAGAAGGCAGCGAGAACCATGGACAACCTAATTCACCACCAACAAGACATGGAATGATAGCTGACATCCTGGCAGGAGATGAACCACTCCTGGCCTTCACACAGGGCCCAAGTGAAAGCTATGAGAAAGTGACAAGATAACAGGAGACCAATCTCCACAGCAAGTCTGATAACCCATGAAAGGTCATTGGAAACAGACTTCATTGATACCCAGTGCAACTCAGAACAGAGGTCCAGAGACATTTAAGATCTCAACAATAAAGCAGATTTAAAACTCACCCACCATGACTCGGGGAACTGAGTGGAAGAGGGGGTGGAAAGATTGTAAGAGCCATGGTGGAGGAGAATATGCAGAGAAATCCCCCCCCCAGCAACAACACACAAGAGGGGGAACTGGCTACCTCTAGAGTAATTCATAGCCCTCTACCCCATGGACTGGTCCAGTGTGCCCAACAAGGAGGATCCCCAGTGGATTGGGGACAGGGAGGAGGGAAATGGGGGTACCATCATCAGATTTGCTTATGCAATGTATCTAGTTATGGATAATAAAGAAATTAAGAAATAATGTGGAAAGTGCAACCAAGTGCTCTTATTCACTGAGCCATCACCATTGCCAAAGGTAAAAACTTCTGGCCTCCTCACACATGTACACATTTATGTGCATATGCACACATACACATACAAAAATGCATATACATATGCACACACATACATGCAAAAAATGTAACATTTGCAGAGATTAGTAGTATCTGACTGATGGCAAGCACTTCATAGTCTGCCTTCCTCCTCATAGCTCTAATTGTTTTTCACTCAGTGGGTGACTTTTTTTTTTTTTAGGCAGGGTCACATTGCATAGCTCAGCTTGGCCTGTAACTCACTAGGCAGCCTCTACATTGGCTCAAACTCCAGATCTTCCTGTTCCACTTCACCAATGCTGAGATTACAGGTATGAGCCACCATTTCCAGTTCTAACTGACTTTTTGGTACTAATACCAGGGCCAAGGAGAGACAAAGTAAGGAAGAATTTTATTCCAGTATTCCTTCTCAGGGATTCAGTTTCATTTCAACACTTAAGGGTGAATGAAATTCAATTTAACTCTTGTGTTTTGCTCTGCTCATGGTTCTCCTTATGTTTATGTATGGATACGCAAACAAACAAAAATGGAGCACAGAGACATTACTCAACTCAGCTACAACTCATAAAGGGGGAGCAACCTTGTTGCCTCCTGTGCTATCCTTAACCCCTTGCCACATGGATTGGTCCAGTGTGCTCACTGAAGAGGATACCCAGTGGGTTGGGGACAGTGGGAAGGGAAATGGGAATATAAGCACAATATTTACTCAACCAATGTATCTAATTTTGGGTAATAAAGATAAAATTTAAAAAATTGAATCTCCCTGGTCCTGTTTGTAGTCTTCATACCAAACCTGATGTAATGAAACTCTCTGCTGCGTATTCTCACAGACATCTCAGTTCATATTATAGTTCCTGGGTCCCATTTAAATTATGGAAATATATAAATTATTTGTATAAAATGAGAATAATAAACACTATTTACTCGAATAAGGCTTCTGATTATCGCAATATCATTTTCTAATTCGCAGGCAGCCAGCTAGGGAAAAACTTGCTTATACTGCAGTGGGGTTTTTGACAGCTCTACGCCATAGAGGACATTCTGTAACCACATTAATGGCTCAAAGGCATTAGAGCCCCTAGAGCTGACTCTGTCTCTGCCTGCACAAACCATGGAGAGGGAAAAGACCAGGGAGCTTAGACATAAATACTGATAGCCTTGGGAGAGGACACAGCTCGAGGATGAGTTCAGATCCTCAACACCCACTTAAATACAGATTGCCTGTAATCCCAGCACTTGGGAGATAGAAACAGGCAGATCCCCAGGGAAAGCTAGATTAGCTGAATTAGTAAACATGGGTTTGATGAGAAAACCTATTTCAATAAATAAGGTGAAGAGGAATTGAGGAAGACACCCAATGTTGCAAAATAAAGAAAGAAAACACTATGATATTTAAACCCTATTCATATGAAAATTAAATATTGTTTAGCAGAAGAAATATGTACTGTGAAACCAAGAAAATCAACTTTGCCTCTAGAAGGAGAGATGGAATTAGGCCATAAAGAGGAACAATAATGGCCTTAATTAAGTGACAAAATACTTTCATCAAAAGTATACATGGATTTAATGTATGTTTTTATTCTCTTATATCAATACATAATATATAGTCTTTATGGAAACCAATATAGTCATGTAGCTATTTGTCATTCAATTGCTACTCACTTTTCCACCTCATACCGAATAACTTATTTAGATAATAACTTTAATAATTCTTACACTTATATAAATACACCATCTAAAGTAATAAAGCCGATATATTTCAGGTTTTGAAATGACTTTAAAATAACACTGAGTGAGATGGTAAGACTATTGCTGAAGACCACATATGTTTGGGCTGCAGGTCACTGAGAAATCAACCTTGAACTGAGCAGGAAACTTCCTCCCTGTTAACCAGCTGACAGAAAGCTGGAAAAAGCTATGGCTGCATGTAGCCCTATGGGAGAGAGAAGTCATCAGTGGTGAACAGCAGTGGACCTTGCACGAGAGGGAAAGCATGCCTGGTACTGAAGACCTAGTTTAAACTGTATAGCAGTGTAACACTGGCTGTTGTCTGCTCAACTCCCATACAAACACTTTACTTTTTAAAAGAACATATCCACATGACAATGCTAATCTCACTTTTGTCTAGAGAAGCTTCTCTTTTTCAGATAGCAGTGACCACTGGGATAATACAAAAGACATCTTAGTGCTGAGAAGAAATGACAGTGGAATGTTCAGCACTGGGACATCTCTATCACACTTCCCGAGGAGGCTCAGGGTTGATTTTGGAAGAGGTGGCGGAAAGATTATAAGAGCCAAAGAAAGGGTAGGACTACTTACGATGCAAACTTCCAGACACAAAATGGCCTTGATATTCATGATTTCATAGTGCCTGATAATAATACCGTCATATTATGGGAGGAAAAGTTGAGGACACCAAAATAAAACAGAGACTAATCGAGAGGGGAAGAGATATGGGAGAGTGTGAGGAGGGAATCCTAATGGTTTATGATCATAAACATATGATTATGGAAGCTATCAATAAAATGTTAAAAAAGTTCCTTCCTGGAACTTTAATCCAAACAGTGTAGAAATTATGAATAATAAAAAAAGTCTGCTGCCTAAAAAAATAACAATGTTATATACTGCTTGAGTACCTTGGATTTCTTTTCCTTAATTAAGAAAAAGTTTTGCATGTGTGTGTATTGCATGAATGTATACACGCATCCATGTTCCTGTGCTAATGAGGAAACACGTGTGCTGCAATGCCTATGTGGACTTCAAAAGACAACTTTGGGCTGGTCCTCACCTTTCCACCTTGTTTTGAGGCAGCGTTTCTCTCTGGATTCTCCACCTGCTTGTGTTGCTTGGGGCAGTCTGGCTTGCCACCAGCTTCCTGTCATTTTCCTGTCTTGGCTGTCATCTCCCAGCCAACATGCAGCTAGGATTATGGAAACCTTACTGTGGCTTCAGGCTTTTCGGGATGGTGTCTGGGGATTAAACTCCAGTATTCCAGCTTGAGTGGCTGGCTAGTGCTTGGTCCAAGCTATCTCCCCAGCCCTACTCTTGGAGAGTTTTTAAGATATTTATTCTTAGTCTCTAGACAACACAACTGAAAAATAGCCACAGTTTTTGATCTTTCAGCTAAGTCACCAAGTTACATAAATATGATCTGAAATATGTATGGGGTTGTTCTGATGTTTTATCATCAGAGAAAAGCTGGTATTTATGATAGTTTTTTTTTTTAGATGTCACTTCTAAAATAATAGGCACTGAGAATAGGGACTTCTTTTCAGCATGGCTGTGTAAGTTCTTATTATGAAATACTTAATTATTAAACAAGTAGAAATCACAGTTAAACTACAAAAAAAAACTTTTGTAAACATTATATATAGTGACATCCATATACATATATAAACACTTGTACATATCTGCCCATGTTCATAAACTATTTCTGTGTGTATATAACCTCAGTAAATAGAAAAAATAGACAAAACATGTTTTGGAAAACATCATGGGAGCAAGGTGTCTTTGTGTAGGCAGATACAAAGCAAGAGACAAGCAGAAGCAATTAATAGATAATAAGCACCAAAGAAACCCAGGTACTTCTACAAAATTCCACATATTCACAGAGTTAAGCCAGAGGCTAAGGCTGGGCTTGTCCAGGGAATTCAACATGAACAGATTTTATGGAGTTAAAGGTACAATGACATCATTCAGCTTGGATTGATCTGAACTTAAAAAGAAGAGGATTATTTGAGCTGACCAGCACACTGTGGGTTTGTGCTGTAACTGACTGATCTTAGCTTTCCAGGTTTTGGAAGACCAAAGGGAATTGACAGGTACACATGGATGTATAAAAAGTTGGTGTGGTAGTTTGAATAATGTCCCCCAATAGAATTTATTATAATTGTGTTTATTAAATTGTTAATTGTCTCCAGGCTTCTGACTAGAGGAAGTGTCACTTTGGCCTAGCCTCCTGGGGACTGGCCCTTTCTAATTTGGATGCAAAATACTAGGGATAGATATGCAAAAGAAAAGCAAAAACCTGTTCTGGCAGTTCTGCATTTTTGTGAATTACAATGTTACATTGTGCTTGCTTGCTTGCTTTTGGAGGTGCTGTCTCTCTCTCTCTCTCTCTCTCTCTCTCTCTCTCTCTCTCTCTCTCTCTCTCTCTCTCTCTCTCTCTCTCTGCTCGCTTCTGTGAAAGGAGGCCAGCCTTTTTTCCTTAACGTCCCCTGGATCTGTTAGCTTCAATAAATACTTTCCTCCACAAAACTGTGCCTGGTTTAGAGATTCATCCCAGCGGTGTGTGCCTGACTACGACAGTTGCTGTAGCTAAAAGGAAATGACTATCACAAAGAGGACCACAGGGTGTTGACTGGTTATAAATGTACTCCCTAGTAAAAGTTAAAGTTAAGAAAAATTGATTGATTGGAAATCAAGGTTCCAAATGAAAGAAAAAAGAAAAATAAAAATTCCCTCATATATCTGTTAGTATTTGTAATGAGTAATAACCCTCATATGAGTGCCGCTCAAATTAAAACTGCCTGAGTAGGACAAAATATTAACTTAAAGTCCTTGTTTATAGTGTCCTCAATTGTTGGTAAAACAGAAATAAAAAAAATATACTTTGACTCTCTCTTCAAGTTATAAAGAATTTTCAGAAATAAATTTGCTAGAATTTCTGTTCACAGTTAAAACTCACAAATGACAGAAATGAGATGCCAGTGGGGAACCCTCAGAGCACAGGTATCCATCCACGTACAATACTGGATACTGTGAATATCAGGGAAAATTATAAATTAGCATAAATATGTATATAGCTATGAACAAAAGTAAATATATTAGTTAAAAGTGAAATTGTGATTATTAAAGAAACAGTAAGCATAGAAAAGTAGCAAATTTGATTAAAATTCACTGGATGTAGATAAGAACAAAAG
Organism: Zapus hudsonius; assembly: GCA_004024765.1. Lineage (NCBI taxonomy): Eukaryota > Metazoa > Chordata > Mammalia > Rodentia > Dipodidae > Zapus > Zapus hudsonius. The sequence continues at coordinate 15,980 of PVHP010021604.1, read as the reverse complement.
GCATGTATGTTCTGGGAAATGCTGTGTGTGTATGAGCGCTAGCTGAGAAGGCTATGAGAGAGAGGCGGTCATGTGGCAGACAGCACAATTTTTGGGAAGCTGTCATGGTTTGATCCAGGTGTCCCCCACAAACAAATGAATGTGTTCTGAGTAATCGATCCTCAGCTGATGGCAGTTTGGATTTTACAACCTCGATGGAGCTGTGTTGTTGGAGGCTGGATTATGGGGCTATAAACCAGCTTCCCCTTGCCAGTATTTGGCACACCTTCCTGCCGCTGTTTCCAGTACTGTGGCAGAGGTGATGTCCACCTGTCTGCTCGTGCCATCATCTTCCCTGCCAGGATGGAGTCTCCCCTCAAGTCTGTAAGCCAAATAAACCCAATCCTCCACAAGCCACTTTTGTTTGGGTTCTTTCTGCGCAGCAACTAGAAATCTGACTACAACAGAAGCTCACAGAGCATATCTTGGGTGGAAGTTAGACCTGTGAATTCCATCATTTGGTTCAGAGGAAGGAGTCATATGACAGTCAGGCAAAAGTGACTTCACCAATTTCGAATGCTCCTGGATTATTCAAACTAATACTAAGGATGAAGACAGAGTCTTGGTATTCATGATGTTAGGGTGGTAAAGTACTGCAAAGTATTGAAATGATTTTGTTTTAATATGAAGGTGCTGGGATTGGATGGAGAAATTGAGGCAGTGTTATTCAGAGCCAAGGACACCACTCACATCCCAGATGGCTGTGGTCAGGTTAGAGCCAAATCACAGCTCCAACTAAAAACATATCTCACTTCTGTTTTCATTTTCTCCACTTCATATTTACAGAATTCAAACTTTACTAATCATATCTACAGAAATGATAAAGAGGACACTGGCCAAATGGTACCATAAATCCTGTTTGTTCCTTTCTGCCCATGGATACCCTTATTCAACAACAAAAGTAGACAAATGCCTATTGTGAGAAACTGAGAATTTAATTGAAATGTTCCTGCATTCAGAGTAATATCAGTTATATAAAGACATGTAGAAATCTCCAGGACACTGTCTCACTAAGAGCCCTACAACCCGCCCAGCACATGGAATCGGGAGGAAGACGTCAAGTCCGAGCTTCTCTCTGGGGAGGAAAACAGGGCAGAATCAAACACCCAGTGCTCTTGTTCTGTGGGCCTGCACGAGCTCTGCATTCTGCCTCTTCTTATCAAAGGGTCCTGTCTAGAAAATAGCACAAGCTAAAGGTAAACACACAGGAACTGACCCCTTTTTAGACAACATAGGACTACCTTATCTTGGGAGACAACAACCTGTAGTTAATCTTATTTGACAGAAAGGAATATCTTAACCCTATGCTCACAGACCATAAATTCCCTCTACAAACGTGGGAAAATTCAAACAAAGAATTGTAGAAGGTATATAACTCCAGAACATGGCATAAGCTATCAGAGGTCTTTTGTTAAAAAAAAATTCAATAAAGCTTTCTCTGTCTCTCAAGTGGAATTTTCCTGATTACTCTTACTGACTTGATTTATTTCATATAACAAGAGCAGGCAAGAAAAACCCAAACTCCCATGTTCTCTCTGTTAAAAGAAGGAATTAACAGAACCATACATCTAATATTCTGATTCCCCCCCCCCCCAATGCTTTTCCGAAACATTGTCTTCTTTATTGCTTGTGTCAGGACACACATTTGGCTGGTCTATTATAGCATACCTGAAGCCATTGGAAGCCAAGACGGTAGTCTCAAAGCACAAAGATACAGGAGGCCCCAGAATAAACAATGAGGACAGTTGGTGAGGATCTTATATATGAAGAAAAGTCCATGAAGAGTAAAATCAGTGGCTGGCTGGTCTAATGCATAAGCACTAACAGTTGAGTCCAACTAAACGAGGAGATCTGTTACAATCCAACCAAGATAAACTTCCAGAAACTTACCCTAATGCAGGATTTACCTGAAAAATAATCCAGTATTCAAGGCATCAAATGCAATATTGTTTTCTCTTTTACATCTACTTACTGCTTTGTGAATAAAACTGGGAATCTTTTAAATTCCACAGCCTTCACTATGGGTAAAGTCTCTGTGCCTCAGTCTTCAAAGTGAAAACAGATGCGGCTGGAGAGATGGCTCAGCGGTTAAGGCACTTGGCTTGAGTGCCTAAGGCTCAGTGTTCAATTCCCCAGTACCCACATAAGCCAGACCCATAAGTTAGTGGCCCTGGTGCTCTCTCTCTCTCTCTCTCTCTCTCTCTCTCTCTCTCTCTCTCTCTCTCTCTCTCTCTCCTAGAAATGAATAAATAAAAAAATTTTAAAAAGTGAACACAGATGTGAACTCATAATCCAATATGCACAACATGTTTATTAGTTAACAGTGATTTCACTATGGTACAATTAGTCCGTGGGTACTATTTACCACTACTAATCCCTATGCTATATTTGTTTAGAGACTTTTCTTGTTAAAAATGTATGTAATGGTTACATGATAAATATGCAATATGTAGATATTATAAAGTTCATAATAATAAAAATAATTATAAAACAGTCTTATGCCAAGTAATCACCATGAATGAAGTGCATCCTCCTAAACTGAAAATATGTATGGGCAAGAATTTAATATCAATGAATTTACATGGTGGTGGTCATATCCAAGTAAAACCAAGTAAGAGTGCTTGAAGTATGACTCACAGGACAGACATGGTAAAAATAAAGTTCTCACATATTGAAAAGATATATAGATTTTATACTTACAATATATAATTCAGTTGCTCATTATATACTTGGGACAATTATATCTCTGAAGGATCTTAAAGATATATCATTCTGATCCTCAGTCTTTCTTTTTTATTTGACTGGGCTGAGAGATACTTAGGGGATTAGTAAGGCACAGTACTGGGCCTATCTGTGAGGGCATTTCTAGAGATGAATAAATCTTGGAGATTCTGTTTTTATTTTTCAGAAAGCAACAACCTGAGATCCGTGAACAATCAAATTCCACCAATAGGACCTGAGATGATGGGGGACACTTATGCAGAAGACAAACCACTCCTAACTCACCATCTAGAGCCATAACTAAACCTTTTAAGAAGTGGTGTGCTGAGCAAAAGAGCTACCTCCACAGCAAGGCAGATATCCTATGGAAGGATAACAGAGATAGACACCAAGGGTGCCCAAAATAGTCCAAAAAACAAATCCAGAGACTCTTAAGAACTCAACAGTTAAACAAACTTAAAACTCAACCACCATGACTCAGGGAAATTTGCAGAAGAGGAGGCAGAAAGATTGTAAGAGACATGGTGAGGGAGAATATCTAATGAATAAAGGGGTGTGATATCCTGGTTTTAAATGGTTTTCTTTAATAAAAGTCTTTTATTAAAATATAAATATAAAATTAAACATAAAAATAGTCTTTTGGTCTTCTTAGGAAAGATTCTCTCATACCTATCTTTGATAGCTCTTTCATTGTTCCTCTGACAACTTCCCAAATATTTCATCTATCATTTCCATTTTTTCCTATAAGATTCCATGCTATATTTTGCATATGTATATTTTTCCTGCATTTCTTGTAATTTTTTACTTATTTCTAAGATGGTTCCATTGCTTTTGCTCTCATAGATTTTTCCAGTTCATTTTGATTCTCCAATTGTCTGATTATTTTTGGCCTCAGTTCTTTCTCCAACTTCCTTTTTTATGGATGATTGCTTCATGAGATGTTTATAAACTCTTGGAAAGGAATTTGGATTGAAATATATGTTTTCTATAGCACAATTTGCTGATGAAACTCTATTGCTATAAACTCTTTTAAATAAATATTCTACTCATCCTTTTCACACATTATCTTTGTCCTGATGCTGTTTCAGTATTTTATCACTGGTCATTGAAGAAATTAATATCCTGGACTTGCATTCTATAGAAATGATGGTTTTGGGAGGGAAGAAGAGTAATCAAGTAGATCATCCAGAAGCAGGCATTCACACCATGTACATTTTCCTTTCCCCTTGAACAAATGAGATGAAAGCACACTTCTCATTCTGAAACTTGCTCACCAAAGTCCCCACACCAGCTATCCAAAGAGAAATATCCTCTGAATCCATCACTTAGGAAGTCTGTAAGTGTTGACATTTACATCTCCTTCCCTCTGATGCTTCTTCAATCCTATCCTCACTTCCTCCCAAGAAGATTCCCAGATGTAATTACTTTGGGTGGACTGTATATGCATTTCAAAATTCGTCATTTTCTTCCATATCTTAGTTTGGCCATAAATGGTATCTTCACAGTTTTCATTTTACATTCTGCTTTGGTATGAGTTCTAGTCAGAAAATGAGAAATGTTGATGCATGCAACTATAGTTCTAGTTAGCATTCAAACACTGTATTTTTAAATAAAGAAAATTTTGGAAGAGAAATATGGATATATACATCTGTATGTTTTATTTGTACGTATATATGTGACTATATATAAATCAAAGTGTCAGTTTTATATAATTCTCAAAGAGAAATAGGTAAATAGAGTTAAAGGGATATGTCACAGCAAAATATGGCTTTAGAATCTTTTCCGTATGCTATTCATTATTCAGGGATATAAAACATTTTCAGTGTTATATGAGAATTGTGATTTTTCTCTTTGAGATAGGGTTTTAGGAAGCCTAGGCTGGCCTCAAACTCACTATGTAGCCAAAGATGAGCTTGGACTTTTGTTCCTTCTGCCCCGTCCTCCCGACTGCTGGTATTACAGCCATGAATCACCTTGTCTGGCTTCTGTGTACAAGGACTTGAACCCATGGCTTTATGTATGCTGGGCAGGCACTCTGCTGAGTTACATTGCCATCTCCAACTTTGTTTAATAGAAGATATTTACTTTTTTCTATTAGACTTTCTGTGTTATGTACTTTCAAATAATAAAACTTATTTTGAAGAAAAATAAGTTATCACATAATATTTTACAGTTAGGCTATTTATAGATATATTCTTTAATTTTCATAATATTTCATATTATTATCTTAAGAAAGCTATTTATCAAATTACATCAAGGTAAACAGTTTTATCTTTGAATTGGAATTGGTGACTTATTTTAACTACTAAATTTAACTGTTTAATTAAATTATTATTTATGTGCATGCAAGCTATTACATTTTCCCCTCTTCTCTCTGAAAACTAAGTCTTTTTCAGTGCAAAATACAGGCTGGAGGGATGCCTCAGTGGTTAAAAATGCTTCCTTGCAAAGCCTGAAGACCCGGGGTTCAATTTCTCAGTACCCATGTAAAGCCAGCTGCACAAAGTAGAGGAAACACCTGGAGTTTGTTTGCAGTGGTAAGAGGCCCTGGTTCGTGTTCTCTCTCTCTCTCTCTCTCTCTCTCTCTCTCTCTCTCTCTCTCTCTCTCTCTCTCTCTCTCTCTTTCTCTCTCTCCTTGCAAATACATAAATTTTTTTTCTTTGTCTGTCTTTTGAGGTAGGGTCTCACTCTAGCCCAGGCTGACCTGGAATTCACTATGTAGCCTTAGGTTTGCCTTCAACTCACAGCAGATCCTCCTACCTCTGCCTCGCTGGGATTAAAGGTGTGTGCCACCACACCTGGTGTTAAAATATATATAAAGTACAACTATTCCATTAGCAGTATTGCTGCATTCTTGTTCCAACATTGATGAAAAACTCCATCCTAAACTGAGACTTAGGCCAGACTCATTGAAGTTGTGAACCTGTAAAACCAGAGCAAGTTACCTACTTCTGTAGCTATTACTGGAAACACCTGGCAGAAGGAAAAGAAGATTCATTTTGGTGATTGTTTTTTTGGGGGGGAGTTTCATTGTGGTGGGGAAAGCATAGCAAGAACAGACATCAGGGACTGGAGTTCCACATCTTGTCACATCATTTGGGAGGAAGCAGAAAGAGTAAATTAGTGAGCACTGGTAAAGGGACCTACATTATAAAATCCCAAGGCCTGCCCCCAAATGATCCACTTTCTCCAGCAAGACTCCACATAACTTCCAATACACAACGGCAGAACAGGCACTGGGGAAAGATTCCTATGACAAAGAGGGAATAGGAAATGACAGAAGAAATTACCAAGACTAAAATCCACCCACCAGGGAAATATCAATTTGAGCAATCCAAGTCTGGCATCTTGTATCCGTTCTGGTGATAGGTAGACACCTGTGGCTATGCTCGGCTGATTCAAAGCCTGCTTGGTTGCTTTCTGAGCCTTCACACTGATCCGTCTTTCAGGTGGGCATTGCAAGTTCCTCTTTATTCTGCCTTTCTGATGTCCCCTCTTCAACTCCATTTCAACATCTTCACTAAGTGTGGCACTATTTGGGGTTACTACAAGTTCTCCAAACCTGTGGCACACTGGCAGAATTCTGCCTGGCTTCTTGGGTTTTCCTCTGAAATACTGGTAGAAGCTACCATAAACCCATTGCCCATTTATCCCTGCAGAACCAAACCATGTACATTTATTATGAAGGCTCTGGACAATTGCAGTCTTCATACAGCTGTGGAAAGTGAACTATAAAGACATCACTTTCAGCAAGTTTTCAATGCTAGGCCCCAGAGCTTTCCAATGGAAAAGACAGCCCTTTAGGATGGCTAGAGTGCTCTTGAGGCCCCTTCTCTATGTCCAATTAGAATGTGTGGCTTCTTTTAATCTTTGCCAATCTCTTTATCAAATGGTTGTACCATAAAACCCCGTGTCCCAAACATAACTTTTTAATATTCTATAAATTTTCCAAAATTTTCACTCTGCTTTCTTTGCTCTTAGGTCTTACTTTGATTGAAACAGCCAGCAATCACCAGGATGCACTTTGTGTGTTTATCACCTGGCCAAATTCAGAAAATGTCAGGTTGTGTGGTTTAAATGTGAAATGTCCCCCTTGGTTTCATGTGTTCATTATTAAGATTCCTACTTTGTGCCCAGCTTTTAGAGCCTTTGTAATGGGGAACCTGGCTGAAAGAGGTGTGTAACCAGGGGCAGCCTTGGGATTTTATAGTCAAGGCTCCCTTGCCTGTGCCAAGGGCTCGCTCTTGTTGTTTCATTCTCTGTGATGTGAGAATGCGTAGCTTCCTCTACTATGTTTCCTCTACCATGATGAAACTTCTTGAAATTATAATCCAGAAATAATCTCTTTCCTTTCAGAAACTGCTTCTTGTTAGTTATTTTGTTTGAGGAAATGAGAATGTAACAGATTATACTAAAATAAACTTAAAAAATAATTGAGATTTGCTCAGAACAATGAAAGACACAGTGACCAGGAAAACAAACACATCATGATGTGAGTTACTGGAAAAAATTAATGATTTCAGTTACTAGGAAAAGAAAGCTGGTATGTGCATGAACATCCAAGAAAAAATAGATGGTATTATGAAAGAGCTAAATTTTAAAGAGAAGACTATTTCATCTGGAGAAATGTATCCCTTTACCAAGAAGATGATGTGGTAGTTTGAATAATGCCCCCCCCCACAGAATTAAAGGTTTATTAAAATTATTAATTGTCCCCAGGCTTCTGGCTGGAGGAAGTGTCACTTTGGCCTAGCTTCCTGGGGACTGACCCTTTCTAATTTGGATGCAAAATACTAGGGATAGATATGCAAAAGAAGGAACCCAGTTTTGCATTTTGTGAATTACAGTGTATTACACTGTGCTTGCTTGCTTGCTTCTGGTGGCGGGTTCTCTCTGTCTCTGCTTGTTTCTGTGAAAGGGAGCCAGCCTTTCCTTAACTTCCCCTGGATCTGTTCGATAAATTCTTTCCTCCCCAAAATTGTGCCCGGTTTGGAGATTCATCCCAGTGATGTGATGTGTGTCTGACTACGACAGATGGAATTTGAAGCAAACTATGTAAACTTTACACTCTCTCTCTCTCTCTCTCTCTCTCTCTCTATATATATATATATATATATATATATATATATATATATATATGTTGGGCAAAAATTCAATATTAAGTAGATAAATATACTGTATGAAGAAAAATTTAAAAGTCCTTAAGATGTGAATTATAGAAACATATCTCTCTCACAATTGTATATCTGTATATACTTTTAACAAATTAATATATAAATTTTAAAAAGATCTAGAAAGGAAAATCTAAAATTGCTATGAAGAGATAAATTTATTCTATGTCACATAACTACAAACCAATTAAAGAATTGAAGTTACTCTATAAACCCAGAGTATTCTTCAGTAGTTGAAATTATTTTAAAAAATTCACTAACACATGCATACATATAAAATATAGCTTTATATATGTGGTTATATGTATGTTTTGATGCATGCTGAGTCTTTGGACATTTTTCCTCAAAGAAATGTGGAAGAGTGTAAAGCAAAAATATTCAGCTGAGATTTCTGCCTCTACTTGGCCTTCTCCATGTGGAAAATGTGGAGAAACTCTGATTGTTAAAGCATATGTCAGACATTCCGGAATGGTGAAAGGTGCATTTGGTGCTAGTCTTATGGAAAATCAGAAACATGTTTCAGTAAAAATTTAAAAGACAGAACAAAAGTAAATTTTTAGTGTTTTTAGAAGTTGTGCTATTTAAGCCCTTTATTAAGTGATATCTGTTTGGCTTCCAGATAGAATGATTAGTATGTGAATGTGGGAGAAAATACATACACATAAAGCATCATGAAAGAGTAGACTCTGGTTTGACTTCTCATTTCCAATGGTATTAATCCAGGAAAATAAAAGGCAATTGAATTTTGATTTCAGAGCAGAGCTTCAAGAGAGGAAACCTAGCTGGGTGTGGTGACTAATGCCTATAATCCCAAAACTCAGGAGGCTGAAGTAAGAGGGGAAGATTGTTGCA
>PVHP010021603.1:10137-29369 GCA_004024765.1 Zapus hudsonius | reverse complement strand
TGAACACTCAAAAGAACAGAGAATCGAATGCCTCATATTCTCTCTCATATGTGGTCCTTAACCAGGATAACCATTTTCTCTATGCAGATTAGTAGACAGAAGTGAGAGGTTATGAGTGAGGTGTAAGGGATGGGGGGAGGGGAATTGATTAAGCATGAGGCTAAACCACATTAGTTTCAAAAACATAAAATCCTCACTAGCATACTATAACCTACAGAGCAAGTAGTGGGCATCAAATGGCAAGAGGGGCCATGAGTAGTAGGGGAGAATGTCTAGACCTGTGAATAATTGAGCAGTCTGACAAACCCTGGTTCCAGCCACCGGTTCCTTCCCTCACTGAGCTGTTGACCAAAGTTAACCATGAGGTTCCAAAAACAAGACAGAATTCTGTCAAAGCTCTTGAATGCCCTCCCCAGGCCTGAGGCAAAACACTGTTGCTGAAGAAACCACAAAATGCCATCGATTAGCATCGAGAGACCCTTCAAGGTCTGAAATGGTAACCAGCCCCCAAATGGCAGTTAGTGCAATGCTGGAAGGCACTACACAAGCTGCCAGGGGAAGCAGATCAACAACAGCTGGAGTAAACAGACCACTGGCATGAAACACATTCTGTGGCCATGAGTAGCCGGACCATACCTCCTACAGGGAGAGAAAAGCAAACCAAGAAAGGAGCACTTGTGCAATGGAAGAGACTGGGTCTGGGGCGGTAATCAACAGGTATTAAATTTGGCCAAATATTCCACTCAGTGAGGGGGAACCCTTGATTGGAACTGGGGATTTAGGGCGATATGCATCGGTTCCCGTTCTCTTGGCCTCCCAAGAAAAGATGCACTATGACAGGGAGGCTACTAAAAATAGAATCTAGGTAATCTAGATTGGTGTATATTTGTTAACCTATTCTGATCTCACTTTCCAATGTAGATTGTGTTTGTATTTTTCAGGATGCAGTGAGAGAGCTGGGGCCCATATTACCCTACCAACCGACCGCAGGCAGAAAGCTGACATCCTGGCAAGAGGTGAGCCACCACAGTCATATCATGGAGGATCCATATGGAACCCTGCAGAGAAGGACAGGATGAATAAGGGACCCACAGCCACAGCTATTCATTCAACAAAGGATAAGCCAGTGAGACAGAAACCAGCAAATCTCGATACAAAAACCCCTAAGCTCACAACATTAATTAATACTCACCCACCACGACTCAGGAAACTGAGTGGATGAGGGGGCGGTAAGATTGTGAGAGCCATGGTGGGGGAAAATATCAGTGTCATGGCACCCCTCAGTAACAACACACTTGGTTCAGGAGAACCTGGCTGAAAACTAGGCTATCCATGGTCCCCTACCAGAAAGACTGATCCAGACCGCCCACGGAGGAGGATGTACAGCTGACTGGGGATGGGGAGGGGAGGCAATGAGGAATTGGGGATAACAACTCATTGTTGGCCCACTAAACAATGTAACTCATTATGGACAAGAAAAAAATCTTTTTTCTACAGGTACAAAAACACCCAAAGACATAATTTTCTTTATTTTAACTAATACTTAACATTATATAATTATAATAAAAATATAAAAAATTATACACATTAGTGGGGTACCACATATTTTCTCTTGTTTTTCTCTCTTTCTCTCTTTATCCCTCTCTGTTACAGACACACATGGTATATGCATGTAGAAAGAAGGTTGAACATATCTATCTCTCTCTTCAAATATTTATAATTTCTTTATGAGGAAAACTTACAAACTCTTTCTTATATCTTTCAGAAATATTCAGTACATTATGGTCATCTATCAGTACCTTCATGTGCAATGAAACACTAGAACATTTTGCTCCTAACTGTAACTTAATACTCATTGATTACCATTTGCCTATCCCCCACATTGTAACTCTTCTTGGTTAATGGTTTCCATCATTCTACTCTTAATTATTGTGACATCAATTTTATATTCCATTTATGTGTGAGATTATGTGGTACTTGTCTCTGAGTCTATCTTATTCCACAAAATGTCCTCAATTAATAACTACATTAAAAAAGAGAAAAATATTAGATAAACAACCTAACCTTACAACTCAATGAACTAAAAAAATATGATGAACTACTAAATGCAAAGCCAGCATGAGGAAAGAAATATTAAAATTAGAATAGAAACAAATGAAATAGAAACTTAATGGAAGAGAAAAATGTATTACACATTAAGAATCTTTTGAGAGAATGTTAAAGGGGACGGAAGGAATGGGGGAAGGAAGGGGAGGGTGGAGGGATATATACAATAAGCCAAACCAATAATAAAATGAAATCATAAAATCTTTACTGCCATACAGTAAGGTCTCAAGGAAGCTGTGGGCATCACTTGGTATGAGGGGCCATGATTAGAATGGGAGGAAGTTTAACCTCATGAAAAATCGATCAGACCTGCTATTCTCTGTGCTGGTTATTGGTTCCTTCCCACACTGAGCTGTTGATCAAAGAGACCTATGAGGTCCCCAAAACATGGTAGGCTTATGTCAAAGCTCTTAAATACCAGCCCCAAGCCAAAGGTAAGATCCTATTGCTGAAGAAACTACTGAAAGTCATCACACACCACTGAGAGACCCTACAAGATCCAGAATGGTAATCAGCTCCCAGATAGTAGCAGATGTAGTGCTGGAAGTTGCTACATGAGCTGCCAGGGGAAATTGGTCAATGATATTTGAAGAAAGCAGAGACCACTGATATAAAATTCAGACTGATGTCACGAGAATGCTGAACACAGTGCTCTAAGCAAATCAAGAAGTGATAATTTGTGCAATAATCACATCAAAACCTAGGGAGGTAATCAATGGTTTTCAAATTGGCCAAGAGATACACTCAGTAACAAAGAACCCATAACTTGAATTGGGAATCCAGGGCAAAATCATATGGGGACAAAAATATTGGTTTCCAAGGGCAAATTCCCACTACCAGAAAACTACAGAGAGGTTATACCCAATACAATGCTGCCAAAATAACAATCTTTGTCTCATTTAATCTATACTGATCTCACTATCCTATGGAGGATCTCTTTGTATTTTTCAGAAGACAGTTAGAGAGCTGAGGTCAACCCAACTCCAATAAGACACAGGATGATATCCAACAAACCCGCAAGAGATGAACCACCCTGGGCCTATAGTGTAGGCCCCAAATAAAACCTAAGAGGAAGTAGGGAGATAAACAAGAGACCTATCACCACAGCAAGTCACATAACCCTGGATAGATCATCAAGACAGTTTCCAACAATATCCAACACAACCCAAAGCAGAAGTCCAGAGACACTTATGATCTCAACAATAACGCAGAATTATAACTCACCCACTATGACTCAGGGAACTGAGTGGAAGAGGGGACAGAAAGAATGTAAGAGCCATGGTGGGGGAGAATATCCAGATGCACTGCCCTCCTCAGCAACAACACCCAAAGTGGGGGTGGGGAAACCAGGTAACCTCTTAAGTTAATCATAAGCCCCACCCCCATGGACTGATCCAGTATGTCCATCGAGGAAAATGGGGACATGGAGGAGGGAAATGGGGGTACCATCATAAGATTTGCTCATACAATATATCTAGTTATCAATAATAAAAATAGCAAAAATAAAAAATAAAAAGAATGTACTTCCAAGGAAGAAAGTGGGCCAGAGCAAGGAGAAAGTAGCAGCTCAATGGCCTTGCTATACAGAGTTGGGGCTTTCATACGTCACACAGCATGGGCTTTCTGGCTACATTTTAAGAGTTTTTGTTTGTTTCTTTGTTTGTTTTAATTTTGGATCCCTCCTTTCCCAATCCAGAAGTCCCATTGGTTTGGGAACAGGGGAAGAGTCTCTCCAGGTACTCATTCCACAGCCACCACTGGTACATCTGTATCCTCACAAGCTTACCCACCCCTGCTGCTACAGGGGCCACTACTGTGTAGTGGCTTTTGCCCACACTCTTCAGGAATGCATTTGTTCACCCTTGACTTTCAGATATAGCATGTTCCAATCATGGCTCAAACATTGCAAATTTATAAATCTTATAATCCATATGTTCTTCTCCATATGATATGAGAGGTAGGACCCAGACAGGGACATGAGCCTCAAAGATGTAAGAGGACCCAGAATTGGAGTAAGTCAGTCATAGGGCTGGCAGTCTCTTTCTGGCTGCAAGGGAGAACAAGGCATGTCATCCACCCAGACCACAGACTTTATATATTATTTCCAAAGTAAGAATACATAATCAGAAGACTCCAGTGACCCCTAATCTGGAAATTTTAGCACAATGCGATTGTTCCTGAGCACTTCCCAGGCATATATTCCCTGTGAAGTTGGAAAAATGGAGAAAGTAAATTAAACAAATAACAATGTGAAGGGTTGATTCAGGTGTCCCCCATAAGCTTATGAATGCTTGATCCCCAGCTGATGGCAATTTTGGAATTGGAAACTTGTTAGAGGTGTGTGGTTAAGGGCGGGCTTATGGCGGTTATAGCCAGCTTTCCCTTGTCGGTGTTAACACACTCTCCTGCTGCTGTTGTCCACCTGATGTTGGCCAGGAGGTGATGTCCAGCCTCTGCTAATGCCATTGTTTTCACTGCCATCATGGATTTTCCCTTTGAATCTGTAAGCCAACATAAACCTTTTCCTTCCACAAAAATTCAGAAACCTTTAGCTAATCTAAGAAAAAAGGGAAAAAATCAAATACAATGCTAACACAAGAGAAGGAATTACAACTTAAACCACTGAATTAAAGAGCCATGTATAATTCTATACTAAATCGAGAATTTATGAAAAAAATTCCTTCAAATATGCACTTTAAAATCACAATCCAATAATCAGTAAGATTTAATCAGTAATATAAAGGAAAAAACTGCCAAAAGGAAAAAGTATAAGACTTGGTGGCTATACTGATAAATTCAAACAAATACTCAAAAAAGAATAAATACTATTTTCAAACTCATTTGAAATTCAGAAAATAACACTTGCAAACTCATTTTATAAAGGCAGCATTGCCTTTATACTAAAACCAGAAAAAAAAACAAAATTATAGCAAACCATATCTAACATTCCTGATGAGCATAAGTACAAAACAATCTGTAAAGATAATAAAAACACAAATTAAATGGCATACTAAAAGGATCATACAGCACGATCAATTGGGGTTTTTTACTGGAAAGCAAAGATGGCTCAACATATGAAAATCAAAAAAAAGATATACTTAATAACCAGACTGAAAATGAAAAAGCACATGCTCATGTAAATAGATACAGAAAAAAAGCATTTGACAAAATTCAGTATTTCATAATGAAAACTGTGAATAAAATAGCCATAAAAATGTACCTCAATGTAATAAGAACACTACTTGAAAAGCCCATAGGAATCAGGAATAGCAGATGGATGCCCACACTCACAACTCCTATTTAACATGATGAAATATGCAGACAATCCAAAGATTCTACCAAAAATCTCCTTAACTGATAAATAAATTAGCAAAGTTAAGGAATAAAATAAGCACAAAAATAAGTTGAGTTCCTATATATACAATTAGCTATCCAAAAAATAAGTTAAGAAATAATAACACATATAATAGTAATAACAGTAAAATAATTAGGAAGTATTTCAGTCCAAGAGAGAGTCTAATCCCATGAAAAAAATGATCAGATCTGTAACTCCTTGTCCCAGTCACTGGCTCCTTTCCACAGTGAGATGTTGACCAAAGAGACACATGAGGTCCCCACAATAAGACAGGATTCTATCAAAGCTCTTAAATACCCACCCCAGGCCTAAGGTAAGATCCTGTTGCTGAAAAAAACACAGAAAGCAATCTAACAGCACTGAGAGAACCTGCTATGTCCAGAATGTTAATCAGACCCCAGATGGTAGTTGATGCAGTGCAACCGGGAAGAGGGCATCACAAGGTGAAACAGCAAGTATGCTCTCTCAGGTCTATTGCAATCCAGGCAACTCCTCAGAATCCTAGCTGTATGTAACACACATCTCAGTGTGCCTCTATCAATCTTTAGTGAAGGAGGAGGAGAAGATAGTACTGCACCTGCAAGCCACATTTATATGCTTCCAGGATATGACAAATGTCACTTCAATTCACATTTTAGTAGCTAAGCACAAGTTGTGGCAACACCTAACTTCCAGGGAACACACATATAGAAACCTCTCATGTTCCCCATGGGGAAAAGGAACTATACATAGGGAACAGAAACAAAATTGGTCACAGGTAAATGCCTCCTTTTGCAACTTGCTTTCATCTCAATGTTCTGACAGCTATCCATGTTAGAGAACATGGGTTTAATTGATTCATTCTCATGGTTGTCATTATTTTCCTACTTGCTACTTTAGATTATTCTAAATTTTGTCATAATAATTTACAATATTACTGTTGGTAATTTTGGATAAATAATTAAAATGTTCTGAACTATTTTATGAGGCAATCCATTCTGATGCATTGAGAAGGTTCAAGAGAATGACTGAACTATTTACTACACAGTTTATCATAAAGCCCACAACTATATACAAATCAAACTCAATACCACAAATACTGTCCTTCATGTTTCTTCTAAAGAAACAAAATAATGTTATTTTCAGAGTACTTTACTTTCTCAATTGAACACAGCAGAACAAAAAGCCAAGGTTGTTGATAATGCATCATTCAATTAACAAATGCCAAAATCAGATATTCTGCTAATTGTCTGCATCCTACTCAAACTCTATTGAAAATTATGAGAGCAATTAAAACTTAATATTACTAATAGATGACACACCTTTAAAGCCTTCTGCAAATGACAAGATGAGTGAAATGTTTGACAAGACAAAAAAGATGAATCAACCACAATGCTCTCCACTTTGAGTGGAGGAAAAACAGTGATGATAAAGCAATCTCCTAGAACAATTTGTTCTAAAGGAAAAATTGATGTGATAGAAGAAAGGTAAAAAAATCCTCCCTCTAAAACTTGAGGACAAAATAATAATAGAAATTCAATTGAGTGAAACTAACTTTATAGCAATTGCTGAACAAGAAGGTCAGCAGCATAATTGCTTATGTGTTGTTTGAGCTAATGTTAGAACTTGGAGCACTTTCCTAGTACACTCCAGTCAAAGGGATCAGGAAGCTGGGTCATCTGCTCTGCTTTTGTTTTCTGGTTCTCTTTATATGTGCTATCATTTGCATGTGTCATCACATATCATGAATAAGAGCTGGAGATGTAACTAAGTAGTAAGGTGCTCGCCTAGCATTGAGACACTCTGGGCTTAATTACTTCATAATTTTTTTAAATTTTTAAAGTTTTAAAAACTTCATAAATAAATAAATATCAATGGTAAGATTCATTTTACATATTATTAAATGCTTCCTCCTTAACACATGCAGAAAATACCAGTTTTAAATTGTGTTGCCTTCAAAATCATATGGTGTAGGTCTAGTCTCTGATGTGATAACATTTGATTGTAAGGCCCTGTTAGGAGGAAATTAGGATTTAATGAAGTCAAGAGAGTACTGAGAAAGAGAAAGGAACACAAAATATCCTTATGCAAGAAAGCAGCTATCTGCAAACCAGAAAGAGGGCTCATTTGTATGTACCTTGACCTTGGATTTTCATTGTTTAAGCTACCCAGTCTATGGTATTTTGCTTTATTAGCAGCCTGAATTAAGATAGCATCTAAAATTCTAAAATGCTTTTCATCTGTTTTTCTCAATCACTGCTAGAAAGTGAACAGATTACCGCAGGAAGCCATGAAAGCATGTTATTTGCATAAACTAATCTGAAGTAAAAATATGATTTTTTTTGAGGAAGGGTCTTGCTCTAGCCCAGGCTGACCTGGAAATCACTATGCAGTCTCAGGGTGGCCTCGAACTCACTGTGATCCTCCCACCACTGCCTCCTGGGTCCTGGGAATGAAGGCATGTGCCACCATGCCCAGCTAAAAGTACAACTTTTACAGGTATTCATATAACTCAAAGTAAATCCTGGTTGACAATATACTTTCAGGAGTTGTGTGTTTGTGGCCTTCTGATAAAAACACAGATAAAAAGGAAAGCATAGAAAACTTTTACATTATTGATGAAAGAGCCTTTCCTAACACTTGTTGGATTAGGATAAGAATACACAGAGACCCACATATCATGTATCTTTCTGATAACCTGGAAGGCCATGGTTAAATTTAAAATTCTTGGAGTCTTATGTCTGCCACAGGCATCTGTTTTAAGACAGGAAATGGAATCAGTGTAGCTGTATATCAACACATGGATGGATAAGGAAAATATGATACATATATACAATAGACTTTTAGTCATTCCAAAATAAAATTGAAATCATAGCATTTTCAGGAAAAAGGATGTAAATACATGCTCTGAAGTCAAATGCAGTATTCCAGACTCAAAGACAAATATTAACACGTCTCTCATATGCAGATTCTTGTATATATGGGGGTTATAGGTCATGAAAATAAAAAGGGGAAAGGACCACCAAATATCATCACCAAGAACTAGGTCTACATCATATGAATTTGCTTGCAATACAATCAATTAATAACTGGTATATCCTACATATGTTAAAGAGTAAGATTTTAGTACTGTGTAAACAGAATCTTACCACGGATATTTATTTATCAGAGTAAAATGGCTTTGAGTGGAGTTTGGTGTGGGAGAAAAGACTACATGAAAACAGAAGGGAGGCTACTGGAGGGGTGAAAGGGACTAGTAGGAAGGGGAAAGAAGACAAAGACAGGGGAGGAGAGTGAAGGGTTGGATCAACAAAGTATTATAAAATTGACATAAAGTCCCTTGCTTTGCATGCAAATTTAGAAAATGAATTTAAAAAAGAATTCTAAAAATCTTGGATGTTCTAAATGAGTATAGGGTCACATGGAGATAAAGAATGTTGCTAGTGAATTAATCTTTTCTCTTTTTCAGTTTTTTTTGCATTCCACAATGCAAATCTGCATATATATGTAGACATTCTAGTTTGAATTATTTGAGTATGCCCCAAACCTTCAGGAAAAAAAATATGCTTTAATGAGGATTTGGAATTATCAGGTATATGTTGGTATCACCATGTGCCCTTGGGATGACGAACTTTGCCACAATGACACTTAGTGCAGGCTTGGGTTCCTTGAACAAGCACATCAGGGTACATGGCAGGCAGAGCAAGAGCAGGGACATATTCTTGAACCCACAGACCCCATTCCCACCCCGTTTTCGATGTGACAGGGCAAACCTGGAGAATGGTCGGAGACAAGTCTTCTAAACTGTGGACGTAGTACATTAGCCCCACTTAGCATGACTAAGTATGAATTAATGAAATTTCTGTTGTGCATATGTATGTGTGTACATGCTTATGTGTGAGTGCAAGTACGCATCCCATGGAGAATGTGTGGATGACAAAGAACAACTTTCAAGTGTAAGTACTTGTCGTCTACCTCATTAGAGGCAGGATCTTATTTTCCACTGTTCCATTTGCTTGCTGGTCCACATGCTACTGAGAAATTTTCCTTTCTCCATCTTCCATCTTGCCTTAGGCATGCTGAGATTACATTCTCACACCACAGCTTCAGACTTTTACATGAAGATTAAGGATCCAAAATCAGGGACCCATGTGTGTATAGCAAGTCCTTTATCCACTAAGGCATCTCCCCAAAACTCTTGCCTTTAAAATAAATTGTTATCATAAAAGTAAGTAATATACAAAATCATCTGCATCCGAACTTCACTATGGACAATGGCAATGGATTTTGTGAGGTTAAAGTTGTAACAGATAATAAGAGATTTGAGAAAAGACAGCCTGAGAGATCAAGATGAATTTCAAGAATTTTCTAATAAAATGTTTGAGAAAAGTATGATTTATTTTAGTAGCACTCTTATTTAATAATATGAACTTCTTTGTATTATATATCCTCACTCATTAACTCATTTCATTGATAATGAATTCTTAAAATGCCTGATAAGATACCTAGATAATGACAAGAAGTGGACAAAAACAATGCCATTATAAGAGGTACCATCTTCAGTGATCTTTAGACTGTCTTAAAAGCAAGTGCTTAAATATAATAGCACCAGAACAGAAAGAGCTGATATGTGTTCAGGCAATAAAGCACAGAGTGCCTGAATTCAGTAAAGGGATAGAAGTGGTCAGAAGAACACTCTTCAATTGTAGCCCAATTTTGTCTGAATTAATAAGGTTTATGGTTTCTTGGGAAATACCATCTCTTCTCAAGAGCAATCTCTCAGTGTATGCTTCCTAATTTGACTCCACTTCATATCTATTAAAATAAAAATAAATCAGAAAATCTAACTAGGCAAACATAGGACTGAATACCACAAGCAAACTTACTTTCAATTCTGCTCAACTGCCTCAATTGACTCTTGTGGACATATAGAGTGATATAACGGCCATGCATACTGCCCATCATCTTAGGTTGATATCTTTTTTGTGAAAAATATCCAGCCACAGAAAGAGAATAAAATTCTATCATTTGTATCAGCATGGTGAAATTGCATTCCTTAATGTTAAGTTCATTATGTTAAATGAGATAAGCGAAGCACAAAAGAGAAATATCACATATTCTCACTCATATGCAGATGTTAAAAGCATCATTTTTATGAAAATGGGGAATAGAAGTCACTAGAGACTAGAAAATCATTGGGGAGAAAGGATAGAGAGAAAATAGATAATGGATACCAAAATACAATTACATGGGATGAATAAGCAGAATAGTCATTTATTATATATTTTATAAAGAACTGAAAGAAAGGAGTTTGGAGATTCCCAACAAAAAGATGACAAATATTCAAGGAATCAGATACACTACTCCAATTTCATTGCTTCACATTATTTAGATGTATTAAACAATCATAATTTTATTATTTAGTGCTATTATATCAAAGTACAACATAAGTATTGTTGATACTCACATGTAACTTACAAGATGTCCTTTAACATTTAATAATCACAAAGCTATGCCATGTAAGAACTGTGAACATTAAACATAAGTGTGTCTTACAGTAGAACATAAAAGGCTATTTCTATGGTTGTATAGCTATCTTAGAAAAATACTATACAAGGTTTTGTATAAAACATGATATTTTAAGACATCTTTGAGAAATAGAAAAGCTAGAAAAAGTGCTGATGGAAGTTATTCCCAATCCCATCTATCATGGAAGGAACATGGATGACTAGGTGCTAAAACAAAAAAGTTGAAATTTGAATTAAGTATCATGAATTCAACAAGATTGGAGTCCAGCAATGAAATGACACAACTTCTGTTAATACACAGTAAAATGGAAACTAGGAGTGATGTGCAAATAAAGTCAAATGGCCAAG
The DNA here is from genome assembly GCA_004024765.1 of Zapus hudsonius. Lineage (NCBI taxonomy): Eukaryota > Metazoa > Chordata > Mammalia > Rodentia > Dipodidae > Zapus > Zapus hudsonius. Next base: position 18,053 of record PVHP010021603.1, on the reverse strand, counting down.
AAACACCTATATCCAATATACTGAAAGAGTGTTTGGGAGACAGTCACAAAGAAAACATCAATAACAGATATGTGTTCTTTAGTTCTTTAGCCTAGGGGAGTCTACAGAGATCTAAAAAGCCTGAATATCAGCCTCTAGGACTGAGTAGAGAAGCATTAGTCTCTGCCTTAGTGTAATTAGAGACCAGAACATAATTTGTAACTTGCCAAAACCTTGGCTTCAACTCTATCCTACCAGCTCAGCAATAATGATGAGGGGAAGCACCAGGGCCTTCTCTGATTAGATAGGAGGCTGAGGATCTAAGCCTTGAGGTTACAGCTAAATGACATATCAAACTAGCAACAAGATATCATTATCTCAACCATCCTGTCTGTGGAAGCAGCCATCACTGTCCTTACATGATTTTAATAGCTTAACGAGAACTAAGCTAGTCTTGCAACCAGCCTGAACCATCATCCACTTTAACAGTTTTAATTTCCATGAACTACACATGATTTCCTTTCCTGGGAAGCCATTTTTAGGGGATAAATCCTAAATCAATCAATCCTTAACACAATCGATGTTACTTAGTTTTAAAAAAGACTCTAGGAAAGAAATTTGACATTTATTTTAAGAAGAACATGTGAATAATATAGTTTAGTAGAGGCAAAATAGGAGGCAGTTTGGGAAGATTTGACTGATGACCTCAGTTCTTCACCCCTCAGTACTCATGACCTTTGCTATGTGATTTTGTAGTTCCAATAAGAAATGGAGAATGTGTCCCTACTATCTGATATTTAGTTCAGCTAAAGTGATTTGCTTTGATATTAGCATATCAGCAGAAAGGACAGAGGCAGATAGTTAGAAAGTGATTATGACATGGACTTAATCTCATGGACGTCTGTAATGCTAAAAGGAGGACACAGCCAGTTGCTCTAAGTGTTTCAAAGAGGTCTAGAGACACATGGAACAGAGCCCAAATCAAACTCAGTCTTGATTGGCCATAGTATAAGCTTAGCCACAGTTTGGTGAGTAAGTCCAGTACAGGTGGGTAGACTCACTAAGCTGGTCTCAGCTCAGAACAGCTGCCCTCCAATAGGAATGATAGATTCACAAGAAATAATGAATTGATTTTGTTTTAAACACTTAGTTCTGTGGTGATCGAATGGTCAAAAGCACTTGGAAAATATATTTTCATTGAAGTACTACAGGGAAATTTTGCCAATGACATCAGCACATTTAAGTAAAATCAAAGGCAATTAGAATATCTGAAATGTCAAAATGCATCAATAGTGCTAATTATAGGAAAGAAAAGAAGTGTCAATGGATAAAATCTTGAACTGTCAATATTCATATGGACCTTTATGTTATTATGACCAAAAGAACAGTCTTCATTTTGTCCTTACTACATCTTAGGTTAACCTGGTGATTCATTTCATACTGTTCAACAATATTTCTGTCTTTCATAAAGACAGTATGAATAGTACTAATAGCTAAATGGACTTGCAAAAGACCAAATATGCCCATACTTTCATATTACCACAATTTTTCTAAAAGTCTTAACACAATTCCATCAAGCTAATGGTACTTAGTATATATTAGTTAATGAATATTTTCCTAAAATGAAAGAAAGAAAATCTAATAAAATAAGTGCATTTTGAGGCAAAATTGACTTATTATTCAGTACACCATTAGGCTATAAGATTAATTTGACAATTTTTAGGACTTTTACAGAAGCCAATATTCATGATGTTACTTAGAAATGATAGGTTAATTATATCTGAAATACTCCAAAACCTTAATAAATCTTCTTCAAGGGTCCTTGCTATAGGATCAACTCACAGTTGGAAGCTGCTCTACAAGAAAAACATTTTTTGACTTGTAATGGCAACAAAATAAGAGGGAGGCTCTCTACTGAGGCTTCCTCTAAGGAAAAAAAAATGTCTTCAAGAAAAAGGGTCTGGGAGGGGTTGAGCATGATGGTGGACAAGTAACAGCCTCGCCAGAACTGTCTACATAAAGGTTTGATTTTCCAGCTGGGATCCAAACCCTGGACCCCAGCCGGCTGTGAACCCAAGACCACCCTCTCCCCAGCTCTTGCACCAGCCCAGACAGGGTTCCCCCGCTGCTCTCTGCTCTGCAGAGGAATGGAGACCTGCCCCTCCCCCACCCCAAGCTCCCACCATCGCCATTGTCTCCTCGCAGGCGCTTCCTGAGCCCTTGCAGGCTGAGCACCTCTCCCTCCCATTGCCCCCTCCCTCCAGTGTCCAATTCTTGGGCACACTTCTCTCTGAGACCCCCCCACACACACACACACATAAAGGCAGACGCATGTCTAGGGCAAACTGACCAAGCTTGGTTCCGGAAGCCCACTCGGGACCTCAGATGCGGGGGTGGCCAGGCCTCTGGCAGATACCTGGGAACCACTGAGAGGGAAGAGGCCAGATCAGGCAGGGACCACGCACCACTTCCAGGAGGGCACAGGTGACTTCACGGGTACCAGGGACCATGTGCCACTGAAAGGAGGACACAGGTTGGTCCAGGTATTTGAGAACACGGATTACATGAGCAATAGGAAGCTCTCACCAGGATCTTGAGTCTGGGTGTCTAGGGATGGGTTGGCGTGTGGAATCAGAACAGGACCACCAAGAACTTGCCCAAGGAGAGTCTAGAGCCTTGAGTTTCTATCCCTAGTGGGGGAGATAGCATTCCAAATCTGCTTGCTGCAGTTAGGTGGGAAAACACTGGGCTCTATAGCCTGGGGTGCTGGGGCTGTTTCTACTGCAGCATACCAATCAGGGACAGGGGCCTATGAGGTGGCTCTAAGACTAAACAGTCACATACAGCGGGATCCAGATGGGTAAAGACCTGAGCCTGTCTGGGGACAGAACACCCTAACAGGAAAGACCTCTGTTTAAGATCAAACCTGGTGATCAAAGCGAAGCGGGCTGAACAGCATTCCCCAGGGTGCCTGAGTCCCACTCCCCTACCTGTACATGGGCAGAAACCAACAAAAAAAAAAAATTAAAGATGGATCTCCCCAACTCAGGGTCTCTGGTTCCATTATGGAACAGGAAAGTGACTGGGAAGTGGAGACAAAAAGAAAATACAACTCCAAAGAGAGAATAGTATGACTCCTGACCACAACTGCAATGCAAACATGAAGCAGTTAATGGCTGATATGGAAAAATAAAGCAGAAATAGACTCTAACTCCATCATGGTAGGAGACTTTAACACACCTCTATCATCTCTAGAGAGATCAAGCAAACAGAAGATCAGTAGGGACATAATAGAGCTCAATAACACCATTCATCAGCTGGGGATAACAGATATTTACAGAATGTTCCACCCCAAAACACAGAATATACATTCTTCTCAGCAGCACATGGAACTTTTTCTAAAATTGACTATATCCTAGGTCATAAATCATCCCTAAACAAATTCAAGAAGATTGACGTAGTTCCTGCATCATATCAGACCATAGTGCATTAAAGGTAGACGTTAACAATGGAACAGGATCCAGAAAATGCATAAACTACTGGCGCCTGAACAATTTGCTCCTAAAAAATGATTGGGTCATCCAAGAAATAAAACAGGAAATTCAAAATTTCCTAGTATTAAATGATGATGATAACCCATCTTATCAGAACTAGTGGGACACAATGAAGGCAGTCCTGAGGGGAAAGTTCATCGCGCTAAATGCCTTCATATCAAAGACAGAGATGTCTCAAATCAATCATCTAACCACCCACCTAAGATCATTGGAACAGATGGAAAAAGCTAACCTGGGGAGCTCAAGATGAAAGGAAATAATTAAAATCAGAGTTGAGATTAATGAATTGGAAATCAAGAAGATGATTAAAAATAGATAAATCAAAGAGTTGGTTCTTTGAAAAAAGTTAATAAGATTGACACACCCCTGGCCAATCTAATCAAACAAAAAATGAGAAAGACAAAATCAACAAAATCAGAAAAGACAAGGGGGAGATCACAACAGATCCCAATGACATCAGAAGTATCATCAGGTCATACTTCCAAAACCTCTCCTCCACAAAATTAGAGAACCTGGGAGAAATGGATGAGTTTTTGGACACCTACCATCTACCAAAGCTTAACCCAGAGCCAATAAAACCACTAAATAAACTTATCACATACACAGAGATTGAAGATGTAATCAAAAACCTTCCCAAAAGGAAAAGCCCAGGACCAGATGGTTTCCCAGCTGAAATCTACCAAGCCTTCATCATAGAGCTGAAACCGCTCTTTCTGAAGCTTGTTAGAAGCATAGAAAAAGACAGGAGGCTTCCAAACACCTTCTATGAAGCTACCATTGCTTAAATCCCCAAACCAGGCAAGGATGCTACAAAAAAAGAGAACTACAGACCCATATCTTTGATGAATTTAGATGCAAAAATCCTGAACAAAGTCCTAGCAAACCGGATACAATGCTACATCAAAAATATTATCCATCCTGACCAAGTTGGCTTTATCCCAGAGATGCAGGGATGGTTCATCATACGCAAGTCGATAAAGGTAATCCAATACATTAATCGGCTCAAACACAAAAAGCACATGGTTATCTCAATAGATGCGGATAAGGTCTTTGACAAAATTCAACACCACCTCATGTTCAAAGCTCTGGGAAGAATAGGCATAGACGGCCTATACCTCAACTTAATAACGACAATTTACAAAACTCCTAAAGCACAAATTGTTCTCAATGGGGAACAACTCAAGGAGTTCCCACTCAATTCAGGAACAAAAGAGTGGTGTCCACTCCCACCACTGCTTTTTAACATAGTGCTTGAAGTTCTAGCCCAAGCAATAAGACAGGAGAAGGGCATAAAAGGGATATAAATCGGAAAGGAAGAAATTAAACTATCTCTCTTTGCAGATGACATGATCCTTTATATATCAGACCCAAAGAACAGTATCAGTAACCTCTTGAAGGTGATTAATGCCTTCAGTAACATGGCACAATACAAAATTAACACACAAAAATCAGTAGCTTTTCTATATGCAGAAGACAAGCAGACAGAAAAAGACATCAGAGAGACTGTCCCATTTTCTATAGCCTCAAAGAAAATCAAATACCTTGGAATATCACTAACCAAGGTTTTAAAGGACTTATATAAGGAAAATATTGAAACACTTAACAAGGAAATAGAGGAGGATGTGAGAAGATGGAAAGATGTTACATGCTCATGATTAGGGAGAATCAGTATAGTAAAAATGGCAATCCTGCCAAAAGCTATTTACAGATTCAATGCCTTGTCTATAAAAATCCCAATCTCTTTCTTCAGAGACATAGAAAAATAATCTCTAAATTTATTTGGAAGGGAAAAAGACCTTGTATATCCAAAACTATCTAAGTAAAAAAGCCTACTCAGGAGGTATCACCTTGCCATAATAACTTAAACTGCATGATATTGGCATAAAAAGAAGCAGAGAGATCAATGAAACAGAATTGAAGACCCAGCTTTAAATGGAAGTAACTTCAGTTATCTGGTCTTGGACAAGGGGGCCAACAATGTACACTGGGCCAAAGATAGCATCTTCAACAAATGGTGCTGGAAGAATTGGATAAACTCATGTAAAAAAAAATGAAAATAGATTCACTCCTTTCATCATGCACAAAAATCAACTCCAAATGGATCAGAGACCTCAATATAAATCCGGTATCCCTGAACACCCTGGAAGAAAATATAGGAAGAACTCTACATGAAATAGGATTAGGGAAAAATTTCCTGAGCAAATCTCCAGCAGCCCAGGAAATGTAGCAATCACTTAACCAATGGGACCTGATCACGCTCAAAAGCTTCTGTACAGACAAACAAACCATACTCAGAGTCTATAGACCCCCATCAAACTGGGAGTCAATCTTTACCAGCTATACTCAGACAAAGGCCTAATCTCCAGATATTACAGAGAACTCAAAAATACATAATAAAATCTCAAACAGCCCCCTCACAAAATGGGGCACTCATCTCAACAGAGAATTCACAGATGAGGCAACACAAATCGCCTTGTCCACATAAGAAAGTGCTCAGTATCCTTAAGAATCAGGGAAATGCAAATCAAAACCATAATGAGGTACCACCTTACTCCTGTCAGAATGGCAATCATAAAGAAAACCAACAATAATCGTTGCTGGCGAGGATGCGGGGGAAAAAGGAACCCTCATTCACTGCTGGTGGGATTGCAAACTCATTCACCGCTATGGAAAGCAGTGTGGAGACTCCTAGACAGAATGGACATAGAACTACCAATGGACCCAGATATCCCTCTACTTGGCATCTACCCACAAGATGTCATATCTCAATGCATAAAATTTTATACAACTATATTAATAGCAGCTCATTTCATAATAGCCAAGAATTGGATTCAATCCAAATGCCCATCCATGGAGGAATGGACAGAGAAACTGTGGTATATTTTCACGAAGGAATTCTGCTCAGCTGAAAGGAAAAATGACATATCAAAATTTAGGAAAAAATGGTCTGACTTTGAGCAGATCTTACTTAGTGAAAACTCAGAAGATCAGAGAATCGAATGCCGCATACTCTCCCTTATATGAAGTCCTTAACCAGGCTAACTGTAAACTCTATGCAGACTAGTAGAAAGAACTTTGAGGTTTTGAATGAGGGGTAAGGGAAGGGAGTTAGGGTTAGGGTTAGGGTTAGGGAAGGGGGAGGGGAATGGCTTAAGCATGAGGCTAAACCATATTAGATTAAAAAACATAAAATCCTCATAAGCATACTATAACCTATTGAGCAAGTAGTGAGCGTAGACTGGCAAGAGGGGCCATGAGTAGTAGGGGAGAGAGTCTAAGCCTGTGAATAATTTATCAGTCTGACAAGCCCTGGTCCCAGCCACTGGTTCCTTCCCTCATTGAGCTGTTGACTAAAGTGACCCATGGGGTTGCAAAAACAAGACAGAATTCTGTCAAAGCCCTTGAATGCCCTCCCCAGGCCTGAGGCAAAACCCTGTTGCTGAAGGAACCACAGAATGCCATCGATCAACATCGAGAAGCCCTTCAAGGGCCTGAATGGTAACCAGCCCCCAGGTTTTAATTAGTGTATTGCTGGAAGGCACTCCACAAGCTTCCAGGGGAAGCTGATCAACAACAGCCGGAGTAAACAGAGACCACTGGCATGAAACACATTCTGTGGCCATGAATAGGCTAACCATACCTCCTACTGGGAGAGAAGAGCAAACCAAGAAAGGAGCTATCATGCAATGGAGGGGCTTGGGCCTGGGGGAGACAATCAACAGCTTTTAAATTCGGCGATATATTCCACTTAGAGAGGGGGAGCCCTTGACTGGGACTGGGGATTCAGGGCGATAGGCACCTGATCCCATACTCTTGGGCTCACAAGAAAAGATGCAACATGGGAGCGATTGACAGGGAGGCTACTAAAAATAGAATCTTGGTAATCCAGAATTGTGTACATTTGTTAACCAAGACTCATTTCACTCTCTGATGGAGAATTTTTTTGTATTTTTCAGGATGCAGCTAGAGAGCTGAGGCCCATCTAATCCTGCCATCCAACCGTAGGCAGATAGCTGAGGTCCTGGCAAGAGATGAGCCACCACAGCCATATTGTGGAGGATCCATATGGAATCCCGCAGAGAATGACAGGATGAACAAGGGACCCACCACCACAGCCATTCAATCAACACAGGATAATTCAGGGTGACAGAAACCAATAATTTTCGACACAAAGACCTCTAAACTCACAACCTTAAAGCAGCCTTCATACTCATCCACCACGACTCAGGGAACTATGCGGAAAAGGGGGCGGAAAGATTGTGAGAGCCATGGTGGGGGAGATTATCCAGAGGCACGGCCAGGAGAACCTGGCTGAATACTAGGCTATCCATGGTCCCCTGTCACAAGGACTGACCCAGACGACCCATGGAGGAGGTTATCCAG
>PVHP010021603.1:0-10037 GCA_004024765.1 Zapus hudsonius | reverse complement strand
ACTAGGCTATCCATGGTCCCCTGCCACAAGGACTGATCCAGATGACCCCCGGAGGAGGATATCCAGCTGATTGGGGATGGGGAGGGGGGGCATTGGGGAATTGGGGATAACAACTCATTGTTTGCCCACTAAATAATGTAACTCATTATGTACAATAAATATATGTTTAAAAAAGCAAGAGAAAAAAGAATAAGGGTCTGACAGAGAATATTTTCTGGTTATTTGTATTGAATGGGAATATGTTACTACTTACCTAAGAATAAAAATAATATAGGTGGTAGTAACACATGTTTTTTAAGGTCATTCAGGTTTATGATTCACTTTTTTTTTTCTGTGTAAGAATGTAGTCAGCACTACAGTCTCTTTCTGTCCATACATTTTGATTTTTCGATTCACACCTACTCACGGGAGTGGACATTTTGCTTCATCTATGCTAAAGTTGGCTTTTAAAAGTATTTCTTTTTCTAATGAACTTTTCTTACTCTTTATTTTCTTATCTGTTTGTTCTCCTAACCACCACCTTACCTTTCCCCTGACTCCCTCTGCTTTCTTGTTCTACCTGGAGGAGGATGCATAGATCCTTTCCACATCCAAGAGATCAGTTAGCCAAACATAGCTGCCCACTATAATCACCTATTCAGATTTAAAAATCATATATCAAATGTTTAAGCTATTTTACCTTTATTAAAAGATTTAAAAATCATCATTACTTGGCTTCACTCCCTGACCAGGAAATCAGAATCTTTGCAGTATTACCTTAGGCACCATACTCGTCTTATATTTTATAAATTATATTTTATATATCATTAAAGGCACAAATGTTTGATAGCATTTGGTAAATGCATACACCCATATCACCTGCCTACTTATCACATATGTAAAACTATTGTCACCCCAGAAAGTTCCTAAAAGCCCCTTTAAATCAGACATTAATCCTGCCTCTAAATGTAAGTATAGTTCTAATCTTTAATCACCAAGGAATAATTTTACCTATTCTAGAACATCATATAAATGGAGTCACATAGGACATGCATTTATGTCTAGCTTCCTTCATTTATAATGCTTTTGAAGCCCTTTGATTTTGTAGTTTATATCAGCTGTTTATTCTATTTCATTACTGAGTAGTAGACCTTGATATCAACACATCTTGATTTTTAACTCCATTTTTCACTCATGCACACCTGAGCTGTTTCCAGTTTATGAATAAGACTGACATCACCGTCTTTGTACCAGTCTTTTTGTGTATGCATATATACTTTTATTTGAATTGCTAAAGCATTGAGTAAATTGTTTTGATATTAACTATTGAACTAGATATGTAATAAAGAGAGGCAGTATAAATTTTTATTTATTAAGTGGAATCTTTGTGTGAGCAAATTATGTGTTTCCTCCTCCCTGCCCCCATTCTGCTGAGGGGACTCCTCAGTGGGATTGCTAGTATGCAACATGGGGTTATGAGCTATGAGTTATGTAAGCAGCAGTCAGTCATTGTAGGGGGGTAGGGGCATATTTCTGGATATTCCTACCAAACTTGATTCTTACAATCTTTCTGCCTCCTCTTCCACAAAATTCCCTGAGCCTTGGTGGGTGTGTTTCATTCTACTATAGTGTTGAGCTCTTAGCAACTTTTGATTTTTGCTTTGGTACGTTTTTAGAGCCAGTATTTTAAAAAACTTTCCAAAGGCGTGTCAATGTATAGGCAAAGTTAAGAGCCATTGTTCTTCATAATAATCCCCGAAGAGCATGTCTTGCTCTAAACTATTACAGTTAGAAGTGTTCAATAAGTATAGATTACTATTAGCTGGGCATATTAGCTGGGCATGTTGGCACATGTTTAACCCTAGCACTCAGAAGGCAGAGATAGGAGGATATCTGTGAGTTCAATGCCAACCTGAGACTACATAGTGAATTCTAGGTCAGCCTGGACTAGAGTGAGCCTCTACTTCAAAAGAAGAAGAAGGAGGAGGAGAAGGAGGAGGAGGAGGAAGAAAGAAAGAAAGAAAGAAAGAAAGAAAGAAAGAAAGAAAGAAAGAAAGAAAGAAAGAAAGAAAGAAAGAAAGAAAATAGATTACTTTTGAGCTAATAAAATATTCTTGACATAAGTATGAAAAAATCAGGCATGTGGGCTGGAGAGATGGCTCAGAGGTTGAGGCGCTTGCCTGTAAAGCAGAAGGGTCTGAGTTCAGTTCCCCAGTATGCAGATGCATGAGGTGGTGCATTTGTGTCTGGAGTTTGTTTGGAGTGACTGGAGACCCTGGTGCACCCATTCTCTCTCTGTCTCTGTCTCTGTCTCTTTCTCTCTGTCTCTCTCATAAATAAATAAAAATTTTTCAAAAAAAAAAAGATCACAGAGCCCACGGAGGTCGTGTTAAAATGTAGTGGCATCTAATTCAGTGGATCTGGGTTGGGGCTCAAAATCCCTTCTTTTTGACAGTCTCCCAGGTGATGTCAATTCTGAGTCTGGAAAACACACTTTGAACAATAAAGGTGTTGGTTTCTTTATGAGGTAAGAGATTAGAAGAAAAATAAAATTCCTTATAACTTATGATTCCATATTTCAGTGACATCAACATCTTCATTCTCTTCATCCTAATCTTTGCATGGGCTGAAGTCTCTTAACATTTTCCATGTGGATGCCAAAACATTATATCAATGCCACATCTATAAGTAAAATCATTATACCCCCAACAGGCTGATCATCAAAATCTCCTTGGTTATGTGCTCAACAGTATCACTAACCTTGATACTCTGCTTATCATATGCCTTATCATTTTGTCCTTTCTATCATATGACCAGTCATCACTAAACTTTTCATATCTTTAATTAAACCCAAATTTGCTTCTCATGAGCCTATCTGTGAAATGTACAATAGGAGGTACTGTGAAAATCAAAATAATAGACCCCATACTCTAGTTGGGGGGGGGAATAGATAGCATTAACTTCACATCATAAAACAGAGTTATGGAAAATCTTCTTCATATAAGGTTGATGTATTATGCATTCCAATTGCACATAGTGCCACTGAAGCTGGTATAGGCTGTAGCACCTTAGAGGGATATGAGGATTGATACCACATTTTTACAGCTTAACTACCTGCATATGCTCCATTTGGAATTGTCTTCCCAAAGAAGAACTAGTTGTAATTTTAATCATATTACTACTCACCACCAAATACTCTAATCCTTTCCTAGTCTAGTGCTAATGTCAAGTAGAAATTCCTCCACCTGGCTTTGAGGATTCTTCATATTCTGCTAGTAAAACCTACAGGTGATGCAGAATCCGTTGTTCAAGAATTATCAAATCTCACCTAACCATGGAGGCTTTCATGATCAGTAACAGCCACCAGTGATGACTCCCTTTTTTGAGATCCTCAAGTAATACCAGTAAATATAAAAAACAATTAAGAATCTAGGGAAATGGCTTAGTCAGTAAAGTCTGTGCCTCACAAACATTAAGGCCTAAGTTCAGATGCTCAGTATCCACATAAAAGGGACCCCAGTGGTTGGGGACAGGGAGGAGGAAAATGGGGTCCCCATCACAAAACTTGTTTATACAATGTATCTAATTACTTTCAATAAATATAGGAAAAGATATTTTAAAATCAAGGCATAGACAAGTATGAAACTATGATCCCAGTGCTGAAGAGGAGGATCCCTGGGTCTTACTGGTTCTGTAGTCTAGAAAAATTTTTGAGATCCAGGATCAGTGAGATTTTTTTCTGATTACATAAGTATTTACTTTTTTAAATTAAAGATCCATGAAGAGAGTTCCTGATCCATCCATCCATCATATCTTACAGGGGTACATTGTTAGTGCTTACTGGAGGAGAAAGAAAACTTATATCAATTACAGTTTCATATTTGCAAGACACTTTGATTTAATTCATAGAGAACAACCTATTAAATAAAACAATTCCTGGAAGGATTATTGTATTCTTCTGAAATTGGCCTGGGTAGTGATTCACAAAGAACTGCCCAGTAGAATTAACTGGGAATACTACAAACCCCTATCTTGAGACCCAACTCTATATAGGCTGACTCAAAAATTCTTGGAGGCAATCTGTGCTTTCCCAAGCTTGCTCGTGGCTCTGATGCACACTCAGTAGTGATAATAACTGAATTATAGTTTAAATAAATGAAATAAACAAAACAAAATGATCTGAAGCTAAACAGCAGCCATTGTCTAAACATGGTTTCATTGTGTTTCCTTAACCAGCTAACAGGCTCTTTGGGACAATGTCTCACAAACCTGATGATTCTCAATGGATCCTTTTTATTTTTAAAACTTTAGAGTAAAATTTTTATGAAAAAGTAATTTTAAACAATTAGTCTTCCATAAAACAAGTATATCTAAAATTATTACAAGAAGTTCATATATGCTACTGTTAATATAAATTTGAGTTGTCAGGAGACCAAGTGATTCCAGTTACTAAAGAGAATTGGAATTGATCCCCTATTCAAAGCTTTTGTCTCACAGACAGTGCCTTAATTGGTATCAAAATAATATATTGCCATGATTTGAGAATAATGGAATGGTAAATGAAAACTTCACATTCTTTTATTTTTCATTTCAGTCAAATATTGCACAAAGTACTTAGTAAAGCCTGCTTGAACTTCTAATGGTCACAACAGTTTCATGTGCTTAATCATTAGACAATGAAAACAATCTGCATCTACTACTCAAGTTCTGTTTCATTGTCATTCTCTTATGAGAAAGAGATTCTCTAATCCCATAGGCTTCCCCAGAAAAGTCACCAGGAAAAGAAAGATGCTCAACTCAGATCTAATGAGTCATCTTCCAACACATGAAAACAGGTCAGTGAACCAGTGTCTTATAATCATTTTTATACTTAAAATATTTATTAACTGGGGATGTAGCTTAGTGGTAGAAGGCTTGACTAGTATGCACAAGCACCTGGCTTTTGTTCTCAGCATTGTAAAAATGAAAGTCTTTATCTTACAGCAATAAGCCCAGGATGGCATTTTATTATAATCTAAAAAAACTAAATATGATAGTACAAAAAGGTTCAAAAAAACTAAATATGATTGTTCAAAACAGTTTTCTGTTTTGCAAGGTTTGTTCTCTAACCATTAAGGCTTGAATATAAAAGGTATAAATCAGGGCTGGGGAGGCTCAGGGGATTCAGGAAGTTAGCTAGATACAAACATCCCTTCCTGGGAGGACAATGCTGGAAGAAAATTCCAGAGACTTAGGAAATCAATAAGTCTGTGAAAGGGTTGCAAGACACCACTGTAAGGCTAAAGGGGAAGGAAATCTCTCTCTCTCTCTCTCTCTCTCTCTCTCTCTCTCTCTCTCTCTCTCTCTCTCTCTCTCTCTCTCTCTCTCTCTCTCTCTCTCTCTCCTGCCTGACTGCTGGTGCTTGTCAAGACTTAGGCATGCATCAGTCCTGCTCATCTATTCCTTCATCAGCATTGGGATGTCATTCCCTCAGCCTTCCAGCCTGGACTGAAGATGAGTGTGGCTCCCCAGGAAGCCTTCAATACTGGATTGGGACTGCTGAGACATCAAGCCACGTGGACTGAGCACCTTGACTCCCAGGTTTGCAGACAGCTGTAGTGGGACTGTCCCGAACCAATCTAATAAATCCCATTTTTACTACAAGTTGTTCTATTGGTTCTGTTCCTCTAGAGAACACTGACTAATACACTAGTCTAAACAAATTGGTGAGATCTAAGTTCAGCAAGAGATTTTCTTTCAAAGGAAAGGTGGAGAGCAATTAATGATGGCACCAATGTTGACCACTCGTCTCTACATGCATATATACAGGAGCACCCACACGTACATAAAATCATATACATACAAACATGCATACACACATACAACCACATACACATGCAAACAATATAATTTTCATTCCATTTAATTGGCTGTTATCAAAAATCAACTGACTATCATGACAGTTGTGTCAGTCATGCTGCATGGACTATCTGAAATAAGATTGCATTCTATTTAATTGGCTGTTATAAAAAAATCAACTATCACAACAGTTGTGTCAGTCATGCTGCTTGGACTATCTGTGCAGGTGGACATAAGGAAGCAAAGACTGTCAGGCTAACCCTCTAACCCAATAAACTGTGAGGTCTCTAAAACACACCAAACAAGGTCTCATCAATAGGTATGAGTGTACTATGCTGGCACTGTAGAAAAGACTTGAACACACAGTCTCTTAGTAAAGTCAGCTGACTGCTATAATTGAACTAACAATTCTTGGGGATAGGAAGAACCTTAAATATCGCATACTTAGACTCCCTTGTTTTCCAGACATGAATCTGAAGCCTTGAAAATACAGGTAACTTCTTCCTGGATATCATCAATGGCAATAGCACTTGGAATCCCAATGTTCTAACTTTTCCCTAGTTTTGTGTCCCTAACTTAAACAGCCCCTAGAATGTTGGTACAATTCATTGCTTCCTTGCCTCGCACAAGAGTTTCAAAGAGAACTCATTCATAGGCATAAGATTGGGGTAGATATAATAATTTCTCTATTTCACTTGTCCCTTTAGCAATGAAGAGAAATGTGGGCATAGGTGGGGTAGAATATCATTCTCTCTAGTTCAAAATTTCTCTAGAGGGAAGAAACATCCTTTTTTCCTTTATTTAATTAATTTATTTTTATTATCCATAATTAGATACACTTAATAAGCGAATAATGTGTTGGTGTCCCCAGTTCCCCGATTTCCCTCTTCCCTGTCCCCATTCAGCTGGATATCCTCCTCCTTGGGCCACTGTAGGAAAGATAAAGAACACACTCTTCTTGTATTCCCTGAGGTATGATTCCTAAAGAAAGGAGAAGTGACGGGTTTGGGAGGTTTATGTGGCCTTTGGCTCTACTGTGCTCTTCAAAATCTCCTGTCCCTGGAGAAACTATACCTCATAAATGCATCATTTAAGAGAATAATTGTGCTTATATTTACCTGACTTTACAAACACTCTTGGAGTTAGGAAAGGAGCTGATAATAACTTTGAACTTCAAAAGAACTACCATGTAGCTATTTCTTCCAAACTAAATATTCTGTTCTGGAAGGATGTTAAGATATAGGAAGTAAACTAAACTCACAAAGTCTCAGGATGCTCTTGAAATTTACAAGATTCACAAGGCCCATCTCCTATTCTTCTGTAGGTAACCTCAACAAATTGACTAAACTAGGCTTGGATAGAATCATTTCTTTTATCAGTGCCCTATAGCATGATGGTGAATAGAACCTTGTTCACATCTCCCCAGGAGGTCTCACACAACAACAAATATTGCATGATCTCACTCTCACATATAGAATCCAAAGACATTATTTTCACAGTAGTAGAAACCACAGTGATCATTACCAGGAACTGAGTCAGTGGGGGAGGGAATGGGTTTTTAAGATGTTGGTCAAAGGTTAAAAACTTTAGGGGCTGGAGAGATGGCACAGTGCCATCTTGCCTGCAAAGCCTAATGACCCAGGTTAAACTCCCCAGAATCCATGTAAAGCCAGATGCACAAAGTGGGACATGAATCTGAACTTTGTTTGCAGTGGCTGGAGGCCCTGGCATGCCCATTTTCTCTGCCTATCTCTCTCTGCTTGCAAATAAAAAAATATTTTTTAAAAAGGTTACAAACTTTAGGGTAGTTAAGAAGAATGTGTTCAAGAGATCTATTATTCAAATGGTGGATAGCATTAATAATAAAATATGTTTTGGAAATTCATCTGTGAATTTTAAGTATTCTTATCACAAAATGGCAACTTAATATATGGTGCACACCTTTAATCCCAGCACTCGGGAGGCAGAGGTAGAGGATCATTGTGAGTTTGAGACAACCCTGCGACTACATAGTTAATTCCAGATCAGCCTGGGCTGGAGTGAGACCTTACCTCAATAATAATAATAATAATAATAATAATAATAATAATAATAATAAAGAAATTCATTTGTTAATTAACTTCATCTATCCATTCTAACATATATATGAAAACATTATTTTGTACACAATAAGGCTATACATTTTATTTGTCAATGGAAAATATCTTAATAATGAAACTTTTACCCAGCTATTAAAAAACTGAGGCTATTACTACTTATACAAAAACTGGTTGCAGATTAATCAAAAATTATCATTAAATGAATCTTAAAAATATTTAGATAGTAAGATGAGAAGTATATTCACAGTATTCAGGTGAGGTAAGCTTTCCATAAATTAATCTTTAAAATTATAAATAGCACTAAATAAAGAAAAGATAAAATCTGGCTATAGTAATATAAAAAACTGTTAATATAGATGGGATGTAGCTCAGTGGCAGAATATAAGCTTAGCATGTATATAGACCCAAATTCCATCCCTAGCATGAAACGAAAGAGAGGAAGTTTTGGAATATAGTTGGAGGTGGAGGAGGCGGAGGAGGAACTGTCATCAAAGACACTGTATGATAATGAGATATACCAAAATAACCCTGAAGTTATGGATTCACTGTATAAGGCCTGGTGTTCAATTCTCAGGACTAAAAAAGGCATTATAAAAGAAGAAAATAATTCAGAAGTCATATAACTAGCAAAGGAGTAATAAACAGAATATAAGACAAACTTCCATAAGTCACAAAGAAAATTCAAAAAAACAATCCAATAAAAAATTAAAACAAAACAAAAAATGATCTGAATACATAGGCACATCATAAAATATAAAATCCAAATGTCAAGTACAAAAAGCTCAACTTCATTACTAATCATAAAATTTTAAATTAAAACATGTCATTAAATATTCAGCAAACTTAAAAATGTAGCATTGCCAAAATTGGGAATGGAAATGGAGACATGAAATCCTTCAAGTACTTCTATCAGGCAAATACATTTTTAAAAGATATATTTATTAAAAAGTGATTTATTATTACCTAGCAAAGTTAGAGATGAGTGTTGTGCAAAATATTTCTTCTTATAGCCTAAGTGTAGCTATTTTATATTATGATCTTGTAGCTCCAACCATCTTTTCCTTTATTCTAGGTTAGCTTTATGATATGCTTAACTAGTTGAATGAGGTAAGTGCAATGGTATATGGATATTAACCTAGAGTAGACTGACACTGTCACTTCCACTCTACTCCCTTGTAACCACGAAGCAGCTAAGAAATTTAGTTAGCCCTTAAGGTGTAGAAAACACATAGGGCTGGAGAGATGGCTCAGCAGTTAAGGTACTTGCCTCCAGTGCCTAAGGCCCGGGGTTCATTTCCCCAGGTCCCACATAAGCCAGACCCACAAGGCCTTGGTGCTCTCTCTCTCTCTCTCTCTCTCTCTCTCTCTCTCTCTCTCTCTCTCTCCTTGAAAATGAATAAATAATAAATGAATAAATAAAATATTACAAAAAAGAAAACACATAGAGAGGAAGACATAATTGATAGCCAGAATGGACTGCCAGACACATGAATGAGATTCAACCACCTCATGTGATGGCAGTCATATGAAAGGGCCCAGGAAAGACCAGCAAAAAAACTTCCCAGCTGAAAACAGCTCAGATTGCTTACCAAATAATACTGTTTTTGTTATTCATATCCTTTGACTTAAAAGATATACTCCTTGTTATATAACTTGGAGAAATGCTAATGAGGAACCAAATTGCATCAGGAGAAATGTGCCAAAATGTTCATAGAAGCAATGCTCATAATAATTTCAAACAAAAAAATTCAAATATTCAGTAACAGAAGAATCATCAATAAAGTGTCCTACATTTCTAACATAGACTACATTTTATATTTAACCTTCACCTATTCATGATATAGGTAAGCAATTTGATTCTCAGTAGCAACTTGTGTAGGAAAAATATTAATGCCTAATTATTACCAATGTTTTAGGAGGACCTGTAAATTAGCTTTAGCAAAGATAGATCTGGCGGGCTGGAGAGATGGCTCAGCGGTTAAGGCATTTGCCTCCAGTGCCTAAGGCCCTGGGTTCAATACCCCAGTACCCACATAAGCCAGACCACAAGGTTGTGGCCCTGGTGCTCTCTCTCTCTCTCTCTCTCTCTCTCTCTCTCTCTCTCTCTCTCTCTCTCTCTCT
>PVHP010021602.1:16461-29220 GCA_004024765.1 Zapus hudsonius | reverse complement strand
CCACCAGTGGTCTGAATTATTTCAATTTTGTACAAGTTGAAAAAAATTATTAGTGATATTTCTTAGTTCAACAAAATAGAAGAGAGAAAAAACTGAAATGTGTTAAACATGTGGATGGACCCAGTCACAGAGGAGTGTAGATGCCAGGCTGGCTTCCTGGGAGCAGCTGCCTGATGTGTGCTAGGCCACCTGCCCCTTCCTGGGTCCAGGAAGAAATGATGCCTGTCATTGTTGCCCCTGCTGCATCCATCGTCATATATGAGTGAGGTACAAGCTGAGCCTACAGCCTGGTTGTGACTCCATAGAACTTAAAACAGTCTTCATTAGTTTCATAACCTCTTCAATGACCAGAAGGCTGGACCTTACTACTCTAATGGGGTTAGCCTATGCTAGGACCGAGTTCGAATCTAAGCATTGCAGCTCTTTGGGTTCCATAAATTTATCTATATTTATTTTTTTATTTGTGTGTGAGCCATGGCACACAGGTGGAGTCCAGAGGGCAACCTGGGGTGTTGGTCTATTTGGTTTTGGCTCTGGAAGTCTAGGAGACCTGCAGCTCTGGGATTCTCCCGGCTCTACCTCTCATCGCCATAGATAAGCTGAGATTACAGATGTAGGTGCCGCTTGGCAGTCCGCTTTGGGGGTTCTGAAGTTTCAACTTGTCTGTCTTTACATGGGTTCCGGGAATTGAACTCAGGTAAGCAGGCTTGGAGGTCAAGTGCCTTTAATCTCCTCAGCCCCAGGCTAGAAAATCTTAAACACAGTGTTTGGTAAAAAGCCTTAGTTTTTCTGTGTGTGTGTGTGTACGTGTATCTGTGTGTGTATGTATGTGTGTATATGTGTGTATGTGTCTGTGTGTGTATGTATGTGAGTATGTGTATCTGTGTGTATGTATGTGTATGTACATGTGTGTGTATGTGTGTCTGTGTGTATATGTGTGTGTCTGTGTGTGTATATGAATGTGTGTACTTCTATCTGTGTGTGTCTGTGTGTCTGTGTGTGTATGTGTGTGTGTTTGTGTATGTATGTGTATGTATATGTGTGTTGTATGTGTGTCTGTATGTGTATGTATGTATGTGTGTCTGTGTGTCTGTATGTATGTATGTGTATGTATATGTGTGTATATATGTGTATGTGTGAGTGTATATAGATGTGTGTGTGTGAATGTATGTATGTGCATGTATGTATGGTGTGTGTATGTGTGTGTATATGTGTGTGTCTGTATATGTGTATATATGTGTGTATGTGTGTGTGTGTGTGTGTGTGCGCGCGCGTAGCTGACAGAGGAATCACAAGTGAAGAGGAGCCTTGTTCTCCTGGTAGCAATTCCCACAGAATGAGAGGGAGATTGATGTCCACATGGCGATGTATAAACTTTGCTCTCCTGAGAGAAGCCCCCCAAGGAAGTAGCTCATGGGGAAGGTAATTACCCATTAAATAGTAAACATGCTACATGTCCTATAAGAAGAATTACAAGATATTTACACTTCAAAAAGAGGCAATTAGTGGTAGTTGATTCAGGAGGAAGGTGCCAGATCAGGACAGAGGAAAAGAAAGTAGAAAGACTTGTTATCAAGTTCAAATCCTTTAACTACTGTAAATGTGAAATAGAATAGTTTTTGACATTTACATGATGCTTTTCACCAAAATGAAAGTAAATCATCCACCTTGGAGGTCCGCTTCTCAGCATGCGGATGTCAGGCCTAACTTAAGTTAGCTTGCTTTTCTATACCTTAAAAAGATTACAATCAATAATGTCTTGAATGTGTTCTAGTCGAACCCTTCAGCAAGTCCCCCGAAGGGAAGGAGGCGTTCTGATGTCAGGGGAAACGGTCTTGGCCAGGACACCAGAGGAAGACGGGAAAATCAGGGACTTCTAGTGAAAGCCGGGGCCTTCTAAGTAAGGTGCCCCTTCTCTCCGGCCCCCCAGGGCCCCGTGATGAAGGGCTCTTCTTTGAAACAGAGCACAATCACGCCTGTAGACCTGGGGCTGGCGCCTTCCCAAACTCAACTAACTGGGGTTTGAAATTATTCAGAAAAAAAGGGCATTTGTACTAAGTATGTCCAGACTTTTTTTTTAGGTTTTTTAATTTATTTTTTTGAGCATGTGAGTGTGCGTGCACGTGTGTGTACATACGTGTGTATGTGTGCACCACTTTTTCGGTTTGGCTTTGTGTGGGGACTGGGGAATCAAACTCAGGTTGGCAGGTTTCGCAAACAGGTGCCTTTAACTGCTGGGCCATCTCTCCGAAGCCACGTACTGACTTATTTTTAATCACTTGACTAAACACCACAGAATAACAACTCAAATGCAGCATTCTCGTTGTCTCCGGTACCGTGAGCTGACTTAAAGCAGAGCAAAGGTACGCGCGTTATGTGCAAGCACTACGCCATTTATGAGAGGGCCTTGTTTCTGCAGAGTTCTGGAACCAGTCTCTCTGGACCCTGGCGGGTGCTCCACTCTACAATTGTAGGAATCACCCACCACAGGGGCCAAGGTTTTCATGGACATTTCTTCATTTCGGCATCATAAGAGCCTTGCAAAGTAAATTTCAAGAGTATTTTACACAACCCAAAAAGGAGGGGTTCGTTTCCCAGGACAAGAGGACCTTTTAGTTCTAGAAAGAACTATAATTCAAATTCAAGACTGCCACAATAACATGCTGCCACAATAATAGTAATTATTACAAATAATAATAATAGAACCTGGTAAAGAGAGAGAAAGGCCCTATCTGTACAGATTCTCCAGTTAGCTTGCTCCTGGACATGTAGACCCCCTACTGTCCGTGATATAAACTGATTGATCTCAGCTTTAGTCAAGTTGCAGCCGCAAGTGTCGTGGAACAAGGCCTCGCAGAGAGCAGAGCTGTGTTTTCTTGCAGTCCTGGAGGCTGGAGGCGAGGGTGGCAGAAGGAGTGTGTCCTGGTGAGGGGCCTCTTGCGCACCATCGCTTCATTACTGTCCTCAGACCGTGACAACAGAGAACTCTACCTTGTTTCTACCGTAAGGGCACATATCCCGTTCTAGAACACTCCATGGACATGGTCACTGTCAAAACACAGGAGTGCTTAGATGATGTGGGAGACACAGATGTTCAGTGAAGTTGGTCCCATCGCAAAAGAGGTTCTATGATTTTCTTCTCTGATATTCTTTTTTTATAATTTAATTTAATTTTTAAAAAATATTTCTTTATTATCTATAATTAGATACACCGAGTGAGCAAATAATGTGTTGATGTCCCCAATTCCCTGATTTCCCTCTTCCCTGTCCCCAATCAGCTGGATATCCTCCTCTGTGAGCAAGCTGGGTCAGTCCATGGGGTAGGGGGTTATGGATAGCCAACCCGGTTCCACCCCACTTTGTATTTTGTTACTGAGAGGGCCACGTCCATATACACAGTTTACCATCCTCACGTCCCCTCCATACCCTCCCTCTGTGTTCTCCTCCCCAGGTCCCCTCACTGAATCCATCTTCCTTCTGAGTCCCTCTTCTATTCTGATGGCGTCATTTTTTCCCTCCTGTGACTCAAGTCTTGTGTAGGTAGCGTCAGCCACTGTAGGTCATGAGAGCCACGGCCATTGTGTGTCTGGAAGTCAGCTGCAAGCACTCCTCCCCTTCTGACTCTTACATTCTTTCCTCCATCTCTTCTCTGATGATCCTTGAACCTCGGAGGGTGGGATAGAAGTCTCAGAGCTGAGCACTGCACAGGTCGCTTCTTTTCAGCACGTGGATGAGTTTTCAGTCTCCGTGTGCATGTGCGTGTGCGTGTGCGCGTGTGTGAGCATGGTCCTGTGCCTGCACGCAGAGCACGGTTGTGGAGGTCAGGGACAGCTCTGCTGTTCCCTAGCCTTGCTTGAGCTGGGGTCCTCCCATTCTCGCACACTGAGATGCTGGCCTGGGAGCTTCTCTTGTTTCTGCCTTTCCCCACTGTCCTGGTTTGGTGTCTCCCACAAACAAATGGGTGTGTTCTGGGTAATCGATCCTCACCTGATGGCAGTTTGAGTTTTACAACCTTGATGGAGCTGTGTTGTTGGGGGCGGGCTTATGGGGGTTATAAGCCAGCTTCCCCTCTGGTTATAAGCCAGAGTTTGGCACACCTTCCTGCCGCTATTTCCAGTGCTGTGGCAGAGGTGATGTCCAGCCCTCTGCTCATGCCATCGTTTTCCCTGCCAGGATGGAGTCTCTCCTCAAGTCCGTAAGCCAAATAAACCCATTCCTCCACAAGCCGCTTTGTTTGGGTTCTCTCTGCGCAGCAACTAGAAAGCTGACCGCAACACCCACCATAGATATCCGGGGATTCTAGCTCTGTGCCACAGCATTCGACTCATGTGGTTCTGGGGAGCAGAGCTGGGGCACCCACTCTTGCCTGGCAGGCACTTTCTCGACAGAGCCGTTACCCCAGCTCCATCTGGGTTGCGTTTTTGGTGACTGGGATATGCTACCAGAGGATGCCTTGAAACCCGACCCATGAATTAATTAGTCGGTATATATTTACGTCCTGGTCAATATAACTGGAACATCAGGGAAAATGCACATTTTAGACGTGTCATAGTTCCCGCAGCTCCTTTACCCAGGATCTCCTGGTATCATCCTAATTAGCAGCTAGCATTCAACTGTGATGCAGAAAGGACTGAGTTTCCCAAGATCTCTCGGCCTGCAAACGGAGAGGCTAGAACTGAGTTCCAGGGCCTTTGCTGCACAGCTTGTATTCCTCGTTGCAAGGCTGCAGGAGAGAACACAGCACCCACAGGCTTCCCTGCCTATGGCCATCGCATGCACGTGTGTGAGGGGACCTCGCACCTTCCTGCGGCCGCTTTCCATTCCCCTCTGGTCTTGCCTTTCGCAGGGAATGCAGAATTCCACTCTCAGCTACACCCCAAGGAGGAATGGAGGATTTGAACAATAAGTGATTATTACTGGAGTGCTTAATACATCCATGCGCTCATGGGAGGAAACACAATTCTGCCGCCTTTTATTGGGTTTAACAAAGCTCAAATTGACTTTCACAGGGCAAGGTTTTCCCTTTTAACTTTAAGCCCATGTGCACTTGAAAGGAAATCCAATCCACATGCTCCTAAGTCGTTCGCACTTAATTCATCAAATGCTCTTTGGTAAAAAGACATTTGGTTTCCCGGAAACCTTAGGACACTTGTTTCTAGGATTTTAAAAGCCTCTTGCCTTGAACTAGAAAGTCTCATTTTGCTAGGTTCTCCACACAGTGGAAGCCACAGATGACTCCAACTCATGAGCCTGGCTTTCTAGGGGACATCTCCTGGGTGGTCCTTTCCAGATCATTCTTTCCAGGGTCCCCGAGCTGTCATGCTCAGTCACACTCCTTCCCTTCACAGTTATCATTTCAGCTGTGCCTGCGGGCAAGCAAACTCAAGGAGCCAGACCTGCTCACCTCTGCAGGCCCAACAGCAGGATGGCATGCCCGGGAAATCCATTCTCCATTTCTACAACATTCCTCATTGTTTCTCAAGTTTCCTGGGAAAGGCCGTGCCAGTCACCACCGATTGGCTCTCGTTGTATCAGTCCCTCTGCGAGTTCCCATTCTTGCTTTGGAACCTACAGTAAACAGGTTAAGAAGAAGGAATGGATAAATGAAATAAAATAAAATAAAATATGGGCTGGAGAGATGGTTCAGCGGTGAAGGCACTTGCCTCCAGTGCCTAAGGCCCCGGGTTCAATTCCCTAGGACCCACATAAGCCAGACCCACAAGGTGGTGGCCATGTTGCTCTCTCTCTCTCTCTCTCTCTCTCTCTCTCTCTCTCTCTTTCTCTCTGCTTGAAAATGAATAAATAAAATAAACTAAGAAGAAGGAAGGATGGAAAAGAAAGCTATATGATTCCCACTACTAAGCACTCAGAATAAGAATTGAATTTCTTGTTTGAAAACGTGTGTTTTGTAACCAAGTGTGTTCAGGTCTAGGGGCTAAAACCTCAAGATACAGCAGTGTCTGTAATTACAATAAAATATATAAATTTCAGTTCAATTTTGGGTATAATATGCTGTAGATTAATAAGAAATACCTTTATACTTTGTTTTCTAAGGCCATTTGCCAAATTTCTTTGGCTAATTCTTTAAGACTACAGTTAGTTACGTTAACTAATCAATGTTTTATTCAATGGACATTACCATTAATGAAAACCAAATAACTCCTTGGCTTTGTTCTAGCATCTGCATTGCTTTTCTGTGTTCCTATAGTCACTGTAGGGATAGATAGTATTGCCACACATATGGGGCATTGTTACGGGCAGATGTCCCACTGGGCATCCTCTGTCTTAGGGCTGGGGATTAGCTTAGTGGTAGAACGCTTAGATAGCACGCACAGGCCCTGGGTTTGATCCCCAGATCCACAAAAAAAGTTTTCTTATATTTATTCATGATGAAAGACCTTTGGTGAGAAACCAGGACCTAAAGTTAGAAGTTGTTTCTCCAAGACTTTAAAAATATTCAAATGGTTTAACGAAAATTGGTATTGATGAAGTTCTCAAGGCATTTTCTGAGAATCAGGAAGATGTATAACAGAGATACAGAAAGCAGGCTAGAAACAGAATTTTAAAAAATATTTATTTATGAGAAAGGAGAGAGAGCGAATGAGAACACCAGGGCCTGGGGCCCCTGGAAGCAAATTCCAGGAGCAAGTGGCACTTTGTGTTTCATACTTTACGTGGGTCCTGGTGAATCAAACCTGGGCCAACAGGCTTTGTAAGCAAGCTCTTCTAACCACGGAGGCATCTCCTCAGTCCCTGGGAATCAAACTTTTGCCCTAGGAGGAAAGAAAGGAGAAGTATTGTAGGTAGTTAGTCCTATGCTCTTAAACGACCTTTCAGCATGCTTGGTCATGAACGAATCCATGATTTGTGAGCGGCTCAGACCCCTCCCAACTCCTCCCTTCTCCACCTCATACTCATGAAAGAGGGCGCTGGCCAGTTTACTAGCTGGTTTCAAGGCCTGTGTAAGCAAAGCAGGGAGCTGGGTTTCGGGGACGGCAGAGGGGGACATGCTGATCCCTCAGGGAAAGGAAAGCAGCTAGAATCAAGAAATGATTCAGAAACAAACATGTCATGGTACGTGAACAGACAAAACTGGTGATGAGATTTATTTGTCTTCTGAGTGGTTTTTTTTAATATATATATATTGACCTAATGAGTTACATTATTCAGTGGGCAAACAATGAGCTGTTATCCCCAGTTCCCCAATGCCCCCCCTCCCCATCCCCAATCAGCTGGATATCCTCCTCCATGTACCATCTGGATCAGTCCTTGTGACAGGGGACCATGGATAGCCTAGTACTCAGCCCGGTCCTCCTGGCTCAAGTGTGTTGTTACTGAGGGGTGCCATGCCTCCGGATAGTCTCCCCCACCACGGCTCTCACAATCTTTCTGCCCCCTCTTCCACTCAGTTCCCTGAATCGTGTTCTGAGTGGTTTTGATACGAATCTTCTTCACGTTTCTACACGAGATGGCAAGTAAGGCCTTTTGTTCAGTTCACTGTGGAGCTACTGCTTCCAGCTGGCTGCAGGCTATGGACACAGGCTGTTGAAACTGTGCCCCCCCAGGAATCACCCATTCCCACATCTCTCTCACGTGCCTCTTTGTACCATGATCTGTGCTGTAGGCTGGGGATACGGCGTGTCTAATACATTGTCTCTGTTCCCAAAATATTTGCAGGAGTTTTGCTGTTGTTTTGAGACAGGACAGGCTGAGGCCGTGCAGCTGCGATGGCGAGTCTTCATCGTCAACTTGATGGAATTTAGAGTCACCTGGGAGACACACCTCTGGGTGTGTCTGTGAGGTTGTTTCTGGAGAAGTTTCAGCGTGGAGGGAAGACTAAGGAAAAGGGGCAATGAGCGAAAGCAAGCTGAGCATCCAGTTTCCTGGTTCCTGACTGCGGATGAAATGTGACCAACGCCCCACAGTCCCTGCCAGGTCTCAGTACCGTAGGGATGGCATCACCTCAAAACAAGAGTGAAGCATAACCTTTCTTAGGTTTGTGCAGGTGCACTCCCCCCACCCAAGTGGGATACATCACACAACAGGTGTGATACACCACACATGCTCTCTCTCTCTCTCTCTCTCTCTCTCTCTCTCTCTCTCTCTCTCTCTCTCTCTCTCTCTCTCGGGTTTAGCAAAAGCACGTGATTGACCTAGATGCATCCCTTTGTCTTCCTGTTTTCTCTGTTTGAATCTTCACAAAGCCCTTTTCTACAAAGTCATTGCTGGCTACATTGCATAAGGCCGCTCACTGAACAGCTAGAAATGAGACCCACGAAGGCCACTTATGCCAAAGGCACATGACCCAGCTGTCACCCACAATGCATTGCCCTGGCTCCCCAAGCCAGAAAAGAGACAAAACATTGCGTAATTGGAGATTACTTCGAATTAGTTCTAATTTGATTACTAAATGTCCCACAAGGCTCCCCTAGTATATAGAGATTATGGACAATTAATGCTGTGATTAGACCTAAATTGTTAGTCCATTAAGAGGCTCTAGCCAGAATTCTGATTTCAGAGGCTTCTTCTGTTAATCCTTTCTCTAGAATGTCTTAGGACAGAGACAAGCTCTTTGATCAGGCCTAGATTGTGACACAAATGTACACAAGTCTATTTATTTTTTATCGTTTAGGTGCATGTAACCAAATGTCCTAGGTGTAAGCTATGTTTTAAAATTATTTCCCAAGGGAACACATTTTCTTCATATCCTCATCATAAAATCAGGAAGAATAATTATAGCAATGACACTAGAGACCAGAACTTTCAGGTGCTGTGCACAGTCCGAGGGCCTCTCAGCCCTCAATACATTAGGTCCAGATAGCTTCAGACTAGTCTGGAAGCGGCAGAGCAGTGTCTGCAAAGGGGACTTGAATTTTGCTGACCCAGGGAGAGAAGTAGCCTGACTGCAAAGTGTACTTTGGCCCTTTTCCGTTTTCACTGTTAGAAAGACACTCACCAAACAAGGGCTATGCAGTCAGCCTCCTCTCAAGCCCCGTGTCTCAATGCAGGACACAAGTGTGCCCAGCTTCTCACGCTGCCAGCGTCCTTGTTCAGGTCATGCGCTACCTTCTTTAAGAAGCTTTCCATGCTTAACTCAGAAAAGAGACGTCTACATTCCCAAAGGTGAAGAGAAGGAAAATCACGTTCCAAGAGTCACGTGATTTTCCTTCTCTGTCTTAGGTTTCCTGTCCCAATCTCTCTACCCTCAGTATCTGGCATGCTCTCCTGAGCTCTCCAGAAGGCTCCTGTTCACATTTGTTGGGAAATTTGCTTTACAAGTTGATTATGGGCTTTGGGAGATCCTATATAGTCACTTCATTAACTAATCAAGGTCTAAGTTAGAGTTTCATTGAGATTTAAAACTGTGACTCCTGCCAGATCAACCAGGCACGTGGTTTACTCACTGAAGTTGGGAGGACCCATCTTGCCGGGCCCTGGCGAAGCATCATCCTGCTCTGACCAAGAATGGAGGCCAGCAGCCTGGGCCTAGTGTGTTCCAGTTCTTCGTAAAGAAGGCACCTAAAACATTGTGATGCTCTTTGAAATCTTAGCTAATGGCTAAAAGCATGGACATCTTTAATATATTTTACGTGGCATAGGAAACGAAAGATTCCTGTCAATGGTCCATATGTGATGATACGCATGACAAGGGAATAACTTCTTTTTGCTTCTAAGGCAACTGTACATAGACGAACAGTCCTAAGAAAGGAGGATTAACTTGATGAAAGATGAGGGGAGGGGTGTCTGGCTGCTACCCTCTATTTAAAGTTATAGGGGCTGGAGAGATGGCTCAGTGGTCAAAGGCCTTGCTTGCAAAGTCTGCTGATTTGGGTTTAATGCCCCAGAACCCAGGCAAAGCGAGAATCACAAAGTAGCACATGCATCTGGCGTTCCCTTGCAGTGGCAAGAGGCTTTGATGCACCCATACTCTCTCTCTCTTTTCCTCTCTCTCTCTCTCTCTCTCCTCTCAAATAAATAAGCACAAATATTTTAGAAAGACTCCAACTTTCCAGGAACAAGACTGCATCTCCAGTGAAGAAGGAATGATCAGTCCTTTGCGCTAAGGGCAGATCCTCACTACCCATCCACAGACCTGAAAATTCAGATTTTTAAGCAGGGGAAGCTAGCGCCAGGCTTGGTGAGGGGATGGATCGGGAAAGAAGACTTTAACTCCACACAGGGCGCACAAAGCTCTGTGGCAGCTCCCTGGTGGCGCAGAATTTCATTAATTAGGTGTTAATATTTCCAGTGTGAAACATTCTAATGAAGTGTTTATTCGTGGGGGGAGGAGCAGGGCGGAACCACAAGGTTCTATCCGGAACCCCAACAAGCTTGGTTTCTTCCATTTAATTACTTGAGGGGCATTCCATGCTGCTGGCATTTACAGATGCTCCCTGAGCAAGAGAAACTCGTTCAGGGAAGTAAATATCTTTCATTTAGAGGTAATTATTTGAACTGGGAAAGGATTCCTAATAGAACATTTGTGTTCTCTTTCCCCTAAAAAATAAATGTCTTTATTTTTCCCATTGCTCTGACCACTTACTTGACAAGAAGCCACTTAGAGCGAGTGGGAGGTTCACTTGGGCTCATGATTTGAGAGGGTGCCATCCATCCTGGCAGCGAAGGAAGGCGAGGCTGCAGGTACCGGGTGCCTCCATGATTGGAGTGTGTGGTATCTGCAGGGGACAGAAAGCTGGACAGGCTATTAACTTGAAGCTGCACCTCCACCCTTCCAGTGAGCCACTTCTTCCAGTGAGACCCCACCTTCTAAGGGGTCTACATGCTCCCAAGACAGTGCCACCGGCTGGGACACCAAGTAACTGTTCAAACATGTGATCCCGTGGGGGATATTTTACATCCAAACTATTTTACGTCTATCCAGGGAACTACATAAGTGTATTTATTATATAATGTCTGTATAAAATATGTTTAACGGCATTTCCAAATGGAAGAATTCTAAACTGCAACGGTTATATATGTATATAGGTGCATATACACAATACGAATGTATGTGTACACACATATTCTGAAGGCCTGGAAGCCAAATAACAGAACAAAGACATTGGGAGGAAGTTGGGATTGTGAGACTGCTTTACACTAAAAGAAGTCCCTTTCCAGCAGCCAAAGCAGTGCTGGAAGATCCTCAGTGCAAGCTCCACATCTTGATCTTTAGATGCAGTCGCTTGCTTCTGACTCAGTTTCCTTTCTGGGCTTGGAAAGATGGCCCCATGACCAAAGGTGCTTGCTTACCAAGTGGCCGGACTGGGTTCAATTCGCCAACACCCACGTAAGCCAGGTGCAAAGTGGTGCTCGCATCTGTGATCCCAACGTGCCTTCAGTGGGAGGCAGAGCCAGGAGAACCTGAAGCTGGAGGGCCACGCATTCTGACGTTGCTTTGCAGTCTGGCCCTTTGTTTGGAGCAGCCAGAGACCCTGTCTCAAACAAGACACCTCAAAGTTGGCCTCTGACCTCCACACACACGCCATAGGAGGTGTGTCCAGAATACACATACCAATAAATAAACAATAAAGAAACGTAAGCAATTGCTTCCCTGATTGCTCTTCTCCTTCCTTGTTCTTTTCTAGGGACCAACAGGTACGTGAAGATCACTTAAGACAAAAATTCCTATCCACT
The DNA here is from genome assembly GCA_004024765.1 of Zapus hudsonius. Classification (NCBI taxonomy): domain Eukaryota; kingdom Metazoa; phylum Chordata; class Mammalia; order Rodentia; family Dipodidae; genus Zapus; species Zapus hudsonius. The sequence continues at coordinate 17,586 of PVHP010021602.1, read as the reverse complement.
TATTTTCACTATTTCTCTTAGGACAGAGTTTTCAAGTTTCCCTTCCATTACATTCTTCCTCTCTTGGACAACTGCGCTCTAATTTCTCATCATACCGTCTTCTATCTAAGGAATCAGAAAAGAAAAGAATATAACGAGTGTGTTTGAAAGAGCCAGAGCGTGACGTGGACATCCTGCTCCCCTAGGGGAGAGGGGGTAGCATCTTCATTCTCTCAGCGTAATACATGTCTGCCAGTCCTGTTCGCAACGAGTGAGTGTTAGGAAGGGGCTCATTGGAGAGTATTTCTCACATTTGGTATTAATTCAGAAAAAAAAATGGAGGCTCACACTAAATCATTTCTGTGAATGTTTACATGTGAATTACAAGCAAGCTATACATGTTCTCCATATATGGCCTCTTAATTCATGGAGGGGAACAAGCTTGGGGGCACTGAGACCTTCAACTGAAGCAGAGCCAATACCACTGGATTGTTTCAACGTTCTTAACTAAAGTGTGAATTCTGCTGGCGAGAGACTTCTGTTTATGGTGAACTTGGCCTGTGGAAAATGTGACTTTGAGATGGCTTTTTAAAAAATATTTTATTTATTCATTTTTCAAGCAGAGAGCTACAGAGAGAGAGAGAGAGAGAGAGAGAGAGAGAGAGAGAGAGAGAGAGAGAAAGAGAGCACACCAGGGCCACCACCTTGTGGGTCTGGCTTATGTGGGTCCTGGGGAATTGAACCCGGGGCCTTAGGCACTGAGGCAAGTGCTTAACTGCTGAGCCATCTCTCCAGCCCTTGAGATGGCTTTTTGTTAGAAACCTGCTGCTTCCATGTGACTGGCTCTGAGGTGTTTGACTTAATGCTGTGTGAGAGACTAGATGTAAGCGTGTTCAGACACAAAGACTTAAACTCACTAAGTGCAGGGAGCCGGGACATCGCCATGGCAGGATGGCGCCCCCTCTCTTGCAGCTAAGTGGGAAACAACTCCACCTTAGGCAATGCTTTGAGAAACTGTCCCTAGGCAATCCCGTGGCGCCTGGAGGTGGCAAGCAGGAGCCAGCCAATCATGGGACGATCCGTGTCTCTTTTCCTATAAAAGCGGCTGATTCTTAGTGTTCGGGGCCCCTCGCTTCCTTCCCCCCC
>PVHP010021602.1:0-16361 GCA_004024765.1 Zapus hudsonius | reverse complement strand
TACTGTATGAATATATTGCCTAATGTTCTTATTTCCCCTGGGTTGTATTCTTATGCTCTCTCTCCCCTCATCTTGTTCTGCCCAGGGCCTTCACATGTTAGAAGTTTCCTTCAGTGTGAGTCCTCAGCAGCCTCTGATTTTTCTGCTTGGATGAGATCTGAGTCTCCTCAGTGTCGACCACCATCTCCCTGGAGGAGGTTGTCAGGCTGGCAGTGAGAACAGCACTCATATTTAATCTGCCACTTCCTCTGTGATGTTTCCTGGGCCCTGGAAGATGGGATAGAGATGTTTTCTTGTCCTACTAATGGGTCTAGGGTCTCCTGGTTTAATTAAAATGTTTCAGTCAACCGTGTGAAGTCCATAAAGTTAAAAACATGAAAAATATCTAGATGATACCTGTATATCCAAAATTCATATCTCCATTATGTGATTTTTAGTTCTATTCAGTAAAAGGAATCGGAGTTTGTGTGAGTGGGTGGCTGAAATCAGTTAATCAAAGCACAGTTGTTGAAACTGTAAGGATCCAGTCAGTCACTGAATTGTGTCTACATCAGAGACAAGCGTTAACACTGATGGGGTCCCATGAGTCACCCAGGGGAGGGGGAGGAGGTCTCCATGAAGCATGGGATTCTACTGCTCCATCCCCGCACTTCATTCAAAATTCCCCCTGTAACTTAGGACTGATAACGGCATAATCAATATGACCCCCAATAACCAATCTTGACTTGAGAATGCAAAATCACACCTTTGGCTCAGGGCTCTAGACTAGAAATACTCTACAGAAATGGTCTGATCATTCATTCTTTTCTTCCAGTGTCCTTCAGAGAACTTGGCCCCATGAGCACTTTCCTCCTGAACCCCTTACTGTGACACTATCAAGAAATCCTAATTTATCCTCACCTAGCGCGTTCTAGCCAACACTGTACAAAAGCCTGCAGGCCGACAAAACGAGGGTAAGAGGTGAAATATAAAGACACAATGGGAAACCCGGAAAGGAGGGATCAGAAGAGGTTTTCATCCTCAATAGTTTCTTTTAGACCATATCCTGTCTCAGTAACACGGCTTTTTTTTCTTTTTTATTGTCCATGATGAGTTACATTGTTTAGTGGGCCAACCATGAGTTGTTATCCCCAATTCCCCGTGGCCCCCTTCTCCATCTCCAGTCACCTGGATATCCTCCTCCGTGGGCCATCTGGATCAGTCTTTGTGGTAGGGGACCATGGATAGCCCAGTCTTCAGCCGGATTAGTAACATGGTTTTTATTGTCACTGAGTTTGCTCAAGAAGGCAGACAGAGGGTTGGAGAGATGGCTCAGTGGTTAAGGCACTTGCCTCCTGTGCCTAAGGCCCCAGGTTCAATTCTCTAGGACCCACATAAGCCAGACCCACAAAGTGGTGGCTCTGGTATGCTCTCTCTCTCTCTCTCTCTCTTTATCTCTCTCTCAATCTATGTATCTCTGCTTGAAAGATAAATAAATAAAATATTAAAAAATAGAAAGCAGACAGTTGAAGCAGGAAGCCCTATGCACCTTTAGGAAAAGATCTGCTTTGTGCTTAATGGAATGAAACACCCTAAAGAGCAAGCCATCCTTTAGCCACTAAGTACCAGCCTGAGAGAAGGGGTGGACGTCAACTGTTCTCTTCCTATTCGCTTCCTCTTTTTTCCCAAATAGTCCTCTTTAAAGTTGAATCATTTTTCAACTCTTTCTTCTTTCCTGTCTTCCAGTTTTCTTTCCTTCATTTCTTCCTTTTCCTATTAACTTGAGAATTTTCTCCCACTCATGAACATTTGGGAGAAGTTAAGCCAATTCAGGGATGGCATTTTATAAAAATTACACTTAGTAAGGCAAAAACATGTTCTGTCCTTTTTGGGGGATGCCTGAATTAGAAACCGAGCGAATAAACACAGGTGGGAGGTGACATTCATGGAAGGAGATCTGCCTCCTCAACACCACCCCAGTACATCCCCGCCATTGTTCCCACACTGGGGAAGGTCCTGGCTTCCTAAGAGTCACCAACACATGTCGAGGGCTGACATTATGCCAGGCCCCTTCCGTGCCTCCCTTAACCACCAACCAACCTGGGAAGTAGAAGCTTTTCCAATGTCCATTTTAGGGACAGAGACACTCGGTCTGGTTAAGGGTTGTATCAGTTACTTTCTCGTTACTGGGACAAAATACCAGGAGCAGTTTACGGAAGGAAAAGTCTTTAATTCAGGTAGTTTTGATGACGTTTCATCATGGCAGGGAAGGCATCCCGGGCCTGCAGGGAAGCCAACTTGCAGACAGAAAGTGAACTTGGAGGCAGGCCCATCCCTCCAGCAATGCCCACCTTCTAAAGGCCCACAACCTTTGCAAATAGCGCCATCAGCCATGATTAAGTACAGGTTAATTACTGAAATACCCTAGCCAGGGTCAGGACAGAGAGGGTCTTGTCAAAAGTAGCGAGTGGTGGAGACCCAAGTCTTATCACTGGCTCCAGATCTAAGTTCCTTCACTTTTCCTGGGGAAAAAGTAGGAGCAGGGCGACTGTCTCCCCTACTTCCATAATCTCTGTTTTTGTTTACAGCTCCTTGATTGCTACCTGTGAGAACCGAGGTGCATCCTGTCATGAATAAATTAGCTCAAGAACATTCATGTGACCCTCAACGGCAAAGTGCAAACATTATTAACAAGCCTGCAACTAACCAGCCACATTTCCTAAGGAATATGGAAGGCAGTTACAGCCGATCTTAAATCTCTGGTGTGCAGGATGATAATTCCCCCAATAAACTAAATCCCGCTTCTATCGGAGCATTTGAAAACTCCTAACGATTATTACCAATGCCTCCAAAAAATAGAGGTTGGAGACAGCCAATCAGAAGCCTTGGCTGGGTTACACTTGAGTTTTATTTCCAAAAGGTAACTTAGCAGAAATGATGTAACGACTCATTATTTTCTGTCATTTTTATATCATTTTTTTGCCATGCATATTGTGCAGTAATTGCAGGAAATTAAATCTGAATCTTGTGACACAAGCATGTTGTGAATATCATAAAAAACACATATGTTCATAAATAGCCAGAACAGAAAAAGAAGGTGATAAAAATTACATTTAGAAAACTTTTACAAGCATTTAGAACAACGGAAAAGGGAGTGTCTTAAGGTTCTTTGTTCAGACTAAATTTGATCACATCCGTGTTTTCAGATGGCAAGATTTTGGTTTGGTATATTTGTATTTTTGCTGTTTTCATCAGGGACTTTACAACAGAATCCTGTGAACAATGAGAATGCGAACTATGCCCCCCCCCCAATGTACTCTGCTTGCAGCAAATAAATAAACACCTTTTTAAAAACCGAGGAAAGTCTTGCATCCTCTATCACTCGCCACAGATAATTAATTGCCAATTTCAGTAGGTTAATAATTCTAATTTTTAAAAATTTGACTTTTTGGGTTTTTTTTTCTGTAGAATGCACCTATCAAAAGAAACCTTCTATGAAAAATTAGTATATAAGGAAAGCAGTTCTGGACATGGGGGTCAATCTGAGAGCCTTGAACGTGAAGCCATGTCCCCATCACAGGGTCCTTCTCTAATGCTGAAAGGCAGTGTGGGGATGGTGCAAAGAATGGGCTTGGACCAGAGGCCCTGGACTGAACTTTCGTTCCTCTTATCTGCAAACAAGATACTGTCCCTGCTTCCAGCTCAGGGTTTTCAGGATCCAATGAGGTTCTGTGTGTCCAAGGAAGCACACGGCAAAGCCTCAGAGGGAGCCTCCTCTTCTGATCTCTAGGGTGACGTTTTCCTACCCATCCTGCCAGCCAACATCTAATCTGCCCACTGTCTCCACGTGGCTGTCCCTACAGCATACATACCTTTCTGTCATTGCTGGGCACTGCTAAGTCCAACAAAGGCCCTGCCTGTGGTCTGCGTCTACCACAATAAGAGCAAGTTACTTGGTCTAGTATGTGAGTCCTCTCCAGGCATCTTCTGTCTTCTACGTAAGCCTTGTAGCCGATGCCTCTCTTCCTCTCTCTAATGCATCAGCCTCCTTACCATGCCTTCCGGCTCCCCTTGAAAAGCAAACCTGACAGACACTCTGTGATGCCAGCCTGTCCTCACTCCTGCGTGCCCAGTGGAGTCCTTGGCACCCGTTTCCCATCTGGCTATCTTCCAGATTTCCAATAGGAATTAGGAAAAGTCATATGGAATCCTGAAGGGCAGAGGAGGGTACCCTCAGGTCAAAGTCAAGACGGAGTAAGAATGCTTGAAACTGGGCCCTAGGACCTACTGAACTCTTTCTAAACATAATTTTCATTGGGAACTTTAATAAAGAACATACTGGAGGGCTGGAGAGATGGCTCAGTGGTTAAGGCACTTGCCTCCAGTGCCTAAGGTCCCGGGTTCAATTCCCCAGGACCCACATAAGCCAGACCCACAAGGTGGTGGCCCTGGTACTCTCTCTCTCTCTCTCTCTCTCTCTCTCTCTCTCTCTCTCTCTCTCTCTCTGCTTGAAAATGAATAAATAAAATATTTTTTTTAAAAAAGAACATGCTGTAAATTGCTGGGATTCCCACCAGACTACCTTCTTTTGTCCCCTCTCCCCTGACATCCCCACTGGGATGAATGCACCAGTCCATCGCTGTGGGGTATAAACCCCCACAGTCTGTCTTTCCACCCTGGGGCTCCTCCATTCTTTCGCCCTCCTCTTCTGCGATGTTCCCTGAGCCTCCAGGACATGTTGTAGCTCTCCTTTAGAGTTGAGCTCCCAACTGCCTCTTATTTTCTGCTTTCATGAGTTTTGAGTCCCCTCAGTGTCTGCCAGCCTCTCCAAAGAGAAGGATCTGTTGCCAGCAGCGAGAATGGAACCCATATTTAACCGGACACTTCCTCCCTCTGCAGTGCTTTCTGGGCCCTGGTGGTGTGACAGCGATGACCCCCCAGTGCTAGACATTCGGCTTTCCTCCTTGTCGTTCTGATGTCCTGGGTCTCCCCAGTTTCTGTCATCATCTGTAAAGGCTCCTCTAACCCCAAGTGAGAGCAGCGTCCATGAAAGCGATAAACACATACGTGGACAGATCCATTTGGGAATGCCATCCTTCACACTGCCTCTTTTGAGAGAGGTAGACCTTTATTTGAAACTGGGCATTTTGCAGTTTATGGTATTTTTCTCCTTTTTGCTGAAATGCAATGCAAATGCCGATGAGGCCGTAGGACCTGACACACAGGGCTGGGACTGCAAAGAGAGGCTCGGCTTTTTGGAAACTTCCAGCTCTAAAACCAAAGAATATTGGTTTCTATGTGCCAAAGACCTCACTTATTCAAACCACTGGCCACCGTCAATGGCGAGTTTAGACTTCCAAAAGCAGAAGTGGGCTGAATCGCAGAAAACAGCAAGAGTTACTTTTGACTGTAAAGGAGGGAAGGCATCTACCTTGTAGGGTGCTTATCTGTGTTCGATGTGGTGACTAAAAGAATTTATAGGGCATTCGCACGAGACAGAATCACGCACGGAGGCATTAATGATCTTATTCATTAAGGTCTTTCACGGAAACCCTAAGCCACCCATTTAAATAAGCAGATAATGCCAGTTCTAAATGATCAAAGCCTTTAGTGTGCATGTAGAGGCTTATGTTAAAAGTAATTTTTCTTTTAGGTGCCTTAAACCTTTTCTTGCTAACTTCTTTTATGTTGTATACATATCTTTTTTATGAAGGTAAAATCAGCTCAGGAAAGATAAATTTAGTCTGCTCTCATTTGAGGGATTTCTCTTACTGATGAGAAGCTGTGAAATCAATAATGTTCTACTCTGGTGGGAAACAGGTTATTATTGCATGCATTCTCCACTAAAACTTTATGGTCTCTCTAGCTGTCTGTCTGTCGGTCTGTCTATCTGTGAGAGAGAGAGAGAGAAAGAGAGAGAGAGAGAGAGAGAGAGAGAGAGAGAGAGGGAGAGAGAGAGAGAGAGAGAGAGAATGCTCACATTTTTATATCCAAACCATCTACACAAATAACTGGTTGGCAAAGTGGGGCGTCCATCCCATTGTTGGGGGGATGTGCTACAGCCAAGAAGAACTCTTACATCACAGGAAGTCAGACATCGGTGCTTTGGAGAAAAATGCCACAAAAACATAAGAAGCAAACTTTCTGTTGAAGATGGAACCGTGAGGACCACATTTAACCCCTTCCTGAAGCAGTCAAAAAGATTTTAAACGCTTTTTATAATTCTTGAAAGGATGACTTTCAAGAGACCATACAAGACGGTAGACAATTACCGACCATTTAAATCAAATTACAGAAGCCAGCTAGCGAGCTCTCCTTTTGTCAGACGAGTGCCCGAGAGTGGTTCAAGTTGCAGGGCTGGGACGGAACCCCAGGCAGAGCTCAGAAGAATCTTGGGGTTCAAGAGGCAGAGCTGAGAGAGAGAGGAGAGTAAAAGAGCGAGATTGTAAAAGGCGAGCGTGGGGGACAGAGACACCCAGAGAAGGAACCGCGCCTTGCACGGGGTCCCCCTTGACTGATTGGGTTGAAGGCTGATGACATCCACGTGTAGGCAGATCACTCAAGGCCACAGGAGTCACTTCGCTCACCATTATCTGCTTGTGTTAAAAGTAGTTCTTCTGTTAAGTGCTTTAGGCCGTGTGTCTCACCCTCCACAAGATATTGGCAGGAAGTCCTCAGGAGGGTGTGGTGGTGTCTTGAACTAGGTTTGCACATAAACCCATGTGTGTGGCACTGGGTCATTGGGGGCGGGCTTAGGGGGGTTCCACCGGCTTCCCCTCGCCAGTGTTTGTCTCACATTCACGCTGCCATTCAGGCGATGTCCAGACTCTGCTCAGGTCGTGTTCCCCCTGCCATCGTGGAGTTCCCCTCAAGTCTGTAAGCCAAAGTCAACCTTTCCTCCTGCAAGCAGCTCTGAGCCGGCTACCCGAAGGTAACTGCAGCCTGCGCTTCGCTAGAGGAGAGCAATTAACCCAGAATAGAACTGCTACGTCCTGCCTCACAAACCCTCAAAATAGCATGTGAGTGGAGAGCCATTTCTCCAAGTAACTTAATTATGCTGCAGAACAAAACACAGGAGTATTTATAGAAATAAAACAAGATTTCAGTGCCCCCAGAAGCATCCAATCAAAAATTACCAAGTAGGCAGAAAGGACAGAAAATACAACTACTGATGTGAGGAAAATCAGTTAGGAAAAGCAAACAGACAAACCTTGGCTGACGAGGAAAAGCAAAGTTATCATAACTTTATTTTATGTGGTTCCTAGGGTATGTAGATTTTTTTTTTCAAAGTTAGTGGTATGGGGCTGGAGAGATGGCTTAGTGGTTAAGGTGCTTGCCTGTGAAGACCAACAACCCAGGTTCGATTCCCCAGTGCCCACATAAAGCCAGACACACAAAATGGCCCTGAATCTGTTCATTTGCAGAGGCTGGAGGCCCAGGCCATCCAGTTTCTCTCTCTCTCTCTCTCTCTCTCTCTCTCTCTCTCTCTCCTTGCAGATAAATATTTAAAATAAAAGTGGTATGGACATTTATATATTAAACCCTACAGCTTCTGAGATGAAATGCATTGCACTTTGCAAGAATAAAAGGTTAGTGGACGTGAAGAGGCAGCGACAGGAATTTGATGGAACACAGAGAAAAGAGGGTTTTGCAAACTGAGCACAGCTTCGTCCAGCACAACTTTAAATGACCTAAGACATGCGGAAAAGGAGGTCTGAAAGTAGGAGGGCAAACCTATTTGAAGAAGTAATGGTGGAAAACTTGACCAAATTTCAGGGAAAATATCACCGTCATGATGTCAGACACTGAACAAACCACAAGTGTAAGAAACGGAAAGAACCGTGCCAATCACATGGCAAGTGACTTGCTCAAAAGCCGTGATAATGAGAAAACAATGTACACAGCCCCAGAAGGAGGGATGCACACACACACACACACACACACACACGCACGCACGCACGCACGCACCATGCTAAGGAATCCAGATAAAAACATCAGCAGATTTCTCATCTAAAGCAATGCAAGTGAAAAGATAAGTTTCAGAAGAAAACAAAAGAAGTCAATTTCAACTTCTGTGTCCAACGAGAAGTCTCGCAGATTCCCACGCAAGAATGGGTCCATTTAAACACACGACGGTTGAAAGAATTCCTCAGACTTACACTAAAGATATACTTTGAAAGAGAGGAAAATCATGGCCGCCAGGTGGAAATAAGGATCTGAAGAAGAAGCAGTTAGTACTAAGATGGCGTCTCTGTTGGTAAACACCTGAGATATGTCAGCGTGTCTAAAAGTAAAATGCGTTACCTTAGTAACAACACAAAGTTTGATAAAGAGAAATAGTAAGTTTCTGGTACTATATGTGGTGTGGTGTTACGAAGGTGTAGACTTCCACTGTGATGAATTATGACCGTATGGTATAAGCCAACTGAGGCCCCACCTTCGGCCATCTTCCAAGAAAAGGACTCTCACCTTGGGGAGGGGGATCCTCTCTGTAGTTGCCATGGGCCTCTCAATGACCTCAAAAATACTCAGGGTTTTTCGTACACACACACTCTTTGGAAAGAGAAGTTCTCTTGTCTCAAAGGATTGTTTTACCGCCATGGGCAAGAACCATGCCCTGGAGTCATAGGAATGTCCAGACAGAACACACACAAACCAAGTGAGAGACGTCAAGGAAACCCACAGAAGATCCTAAAACTCAGCGTGCCTGGGGGAGTTGTGGTGGCAGCTCCGAGCTGTGGCAGGAGACGGTTGCTCACTCATGGGATCAGGAAGCAGAGTGACCGCCTGAAGCAGGTCAGGCTACATCACCGCAGGGCCTCTTCGTTCCTTCCAGCTGGGTCTCTTCTTCTTCAAGGTTCCTTAATCTCCCCCAAAGAACACCACCAGCAAGTGACCACCTGTTCAAAGCTGTGAGCCCACAGGAAGCAGTCAAGTTCCAAGTATGGCGCACAGTCTTCTGCGATTGTGGAGAGACCTGACTATAAGCACAGCACAGAAGAGAGACACAGACGGGAGCCTCATAACCCAAGCAACCTCCAAATTAACTAACCCCTGCATCTCTGTCCTGGAACACGTTCCACGTGAAATTAAAGGTTTCAGATCTTGTTGCTCTTGTTAATTCATATGGGTCACTCTCCTTTACGCATAACGAGAAACTTTCCAAATGATTAAGCATATTGTGCATTAAGGTTTTAAATTTTTGAAGGCGTTTTCTTGATATATCGGTTTCATTATAGTATATGTACACACAAATATATACATGCATATACGCATATATATGTACACGCATATGCCGATGTGGCATGCATATACTTGGGTTAGTTAAATAAATTTAAAATGTTACTTCTTTATTATTTTGTGAATTTCTGTGTTCAAAAACAGAACCATAGAGTTAAAGATGCCATGGCTTTTCTAGCATTAGCGAGTGGTTTTTAGTGCGAATATGTCACCATATTGGGTGTTCCCGAGTTCCTGGCGTCCTGAAGACAGGCGCACACAAGCAGTGAGGCATCGGAAACTTCGCTAATAGTTAAGTGACAGCACAAGCTTAACACATGCTACCAAGAGGGACAATGGTCCCTGGTAGAAAGTAGAAAGCACCCTGGCTAGAGCCCAGCGCATCTGTAAGGCACCCCAAGGAGGATGGTTCAGTTGCTCCAGGCATGCCGTGGACCATCGTGTCTCTTCCCATGATGCATGTGATTTTAATCACGTGTCTGCCTAGTTATGCAGACTAAGCACCCGATGATAACCAGGGAATTCCCCCTGAAACTTGGATTAGAAGATACAGTTTGTCTTACTCTGCATGCGCCCCAAACCAGTCCGCACTGGATGCTGCCAGCTGTTCTGATCCTGGGTGAATCTGAGAACATATGCAAATAGAAGCTGTCACAAAGCTCACTCAGAGGGGTGAACCCATCTCACTGTTTGGCGTGAGGTGGGTGTGCAGCTCGGTGCAGGCAGTTCAGGCGTGCTGTGAGGAAGGTGGACCCTTGCTGCCCAGAACAAGCGCTCTGGGTTGCTAAGCTGTACCCGGTGCCTGCCTGCTTTGATGGTCTCATCTACTTCCAAATATTTGCATCATCACATCAAGATTGCAGTGACCGTATCACAATGTAGTTTAGGTTTTCTTTGTTGGTAGTAATTATATTCTGGAGAAAAATTTGGACAATTCAAAGAAAGTTGCGCAAAATATTCTCAATGTCATACATTTGCATCCTATAAAGATCGAATTTTAAGATTTTAATAACTAAGGGTAGAAAATAAATGTTATCCAATATGACCAATAAATGCGACACACCTTAAAATGTGTCAGCTATCTCTCTGGGGAAAAATTTAGAAATATAAATGAATAAGATAGTTTCTGGTATTTTATGGCCTTTCTTTCTTATGGTCCAAAATATTTTCATTGATTTTGTGTTGTTGTTGTTAAAGAGTCGGAACTCTGTAGGAACAAGTCTTGTGTTGGTACCCCTATTTTCCATCTCCCTGCCCCCAACCCACTCACTACAGCCCTCCTCAGTGAGATTGCTGCAATACTCCATGCGATGGAGGGCTGTTATGCAGGCAGCAGATAATTTTTTGGAGGAAGGCAATGCCCCTGGATATTCCCCCCACCATGGTTCCTACAATCTTTCTACACCTTGTTCCACAAAATTCTCTGAGCCATGGTGCGTGAGCTTTAGGTCTGCTTTACTGCTGAGATCTTAAGAGTCTCTGGGCTTCTGCTTTGGACTGTGTTGGGTCTCCTCAGTGTCTGTCTCCATCACCCTCTCTCTCATCGGTTGTCTGACTTGCTGTGGGAGCAGCACTCTTGCTCACCTCACCACTCCCTCTATGGTTTCATTTGGGCCCTAGCTGATGTGTTAGGGGAGGCTCAACTCCTGCCTGGGAGTCACCATCATCTCAGGTCCTGTTGGTAGACTTGGGTTGCCCATGGTTCTCTCTGCCTTCTGAAAAAGAAAAATACAAACAGAATCTCCAAAGGAGAATGAGATCAGCATTGTGTAAAAGGGAAAAACATTGTTACTTTGGTGAGGTTTTAATGGGTGTCGCCTCCCTATAGGCCCATGGTCAGTGGGGGCTTCGCCTGGAGCGCTCAAATACAACACAATATTGCAACACACACTTATCAATGATTGGCATGATGGTGCCAAGCAATCGTGATGCCCGGCCTTCAGGGATGCCAGCTTTGAAGAAAAGACAATTGCCTTGCTGGATCATGCAAACAGCAGGTGGTAACGTCTCCACGATGCTCAGGATTCCATATTGCCACACTTCCTGCCTTTCTCTAAATCCAGCCAACCTGGCTTGAGGCTATGCAGTACAGACGGAAGGAATTAGCTACCAGCCAAGACAGCAGGAGTCTTACATGGTACCCTTCAAGGCCCACGGGCCTTCTGCTTTAGAACGGCAAAGAGCCTGGTACCAGGCAGTGACCACCATCCTTCTAGTTGCTGGAGTAGTTTTCTCATCCTGCCTCCCAGGTGTGGGGGGCACTGCTCGTCTTGGCCCCGGGGATGAAGATACAAGCCCTTGATTTACAGGGAGCTGGCTTGTACTTTGCTGGGAAGTCCCCATCCTGGTTGCCCCCTTGAGACAAGAGGGGCCCTGGCCTGAATTTCCCAGACCCCTGAACTAGGTGCTTGGGAGGACTTTTCTCAGAAAAATTCCCATGAGTCCATAATTCCCACCTCCATCATGACTCCACAAAAAACAACAGGCTCAGCCCACTCCCAGCTTTGGTCAACACAGCATACAACCTCTGAGAAGATCCAGAGCATAAAAACTTTAAGGGGGCTGTTTATTTGTCCTAAGGATAATGAGTGTTCAGATCTCAGAAATTCAAAGGACCCATTCAGCCTCCTGCAAGCAGGCCTGGGTGGTGAGAATGTAACCCAGGGCCCAGGCTTCGAGGCTGGGCTCTTACTCCCCTGGGAGCAGTAGGGAGACTTGTGCTCCCAGTGTCTCCTTCTTGCCTGAAAGGATGCTCTGAGGTACTTGCAGAGATTTGCATAAGTATCGCACCCATAATGCACTTATCCTGAAGCAGACTGGCTTGAAAGGACTTTGCTCTTTTGTTTGCTGGCTCTCCTGTGCCCACTCCACATTCTCTTCCCCCGACCCGGGCACCTCTTCCCACTTAGTGCCCAAGCCTGAAAGCCTGGCATGTCCCTAACCACTCCTTTCCCCTCCCCCTCCCCCAGTTAATGGATTACCAAATATTTATGTTTCTTTTCACTCAACACTTTTAAAACCCTCATCCCCAATACCTCATTTTACTCATCCATTCTCTCTTTTTTGAAATCTCAAAATGATCCTCTACCTAGAATTCTTGCAGGTGGTACCAATCCCTTCCAACCCAGCAATCTTGTAAGAATGCAAGGTCTAGCGTGTCTCTGCTTTCTTGGAATCCACCCGAGTTCTGCCTGTGTTCAGCAGAGGACATGGACTCACGTCAAGTGACCTCCCTCCTAGTCTGTCTCCCATCCACCCACTTGCTCAAAAACCACAATTTACACCCACCATGACTCAGGGAACTTAGTGGAAGAAGGAGCAGAAAGACGGTAAGAGCCATGGTGGAGGAGGATACCCAGAGATTCCCCCCCAACAACAACACACAAAGAAAAACCATGGCTACTTCTTGTACAATTCATAACCCCCTACCCATGGAGTAGTCCAGCAATCCCACTGAGGAGGGCCACCAGTGAGGTGGGAGCAGGGAGGAGGGAAATGGGGTACCATCAAAAGTTTTGCCCATGCAATGTATCTAATTATTTACAATAAATACGTTAAAAACACAATTTAGCCAAAAGATCCTTCTTGCAGAATGGATCTGTATTGATTAGTTTTCTGTCATTGTTACAAAATAGAAAAGAGCCAGGGAGGTAGCTCGGTTGGTAAAGTGCTTGCTTTGCAAGCCAGAGGATATAAGTGGACCCCAGGATCGGTGCAAAATGTCAGGTGTGGTCCATCTCTGTAACTCAGGGCTACAGAGGCAGAACCAGGAGGATCCCGAGGCTCCCTGGCCAATTCACGCAGCATAATTGGTGAGGTCCAGACCGATGAGAACCTGTCTCAAAGGTTTGAAGTGTGTTCCTGAGTTTGATACCTGAGGTTGTCCTCTGGCCTCCACATGCACACACATCTGTGTACCTACACACACACACACACACACACACACACACACACACACACACACACACACGCTCAATTTAAAAGAAGGAAAGATTTATTTTGACTCAGGATAAGAGGTGTCAGTCCACGATTGGTTGGTTCCATGGCTGTGGACTGTGTGTCATGGAGCAAAGCTGCTCACTTCATGGCGTCATGAAGCAGAGGGGGAGAGAGGGAGGCTCTGGAGACAAGAATTAACCAGAAAAGGCCCTCCCACAGAGACCCGCTTCGCCTCACTCCTCACAGCCCGTTCAGCTAGGAGTTCATTAATGGATTAACCCATGGATGGAGCTGACACCCTTAGCACCCAATCACCTTCAGACACCATGACCAGCTGGAGACTGGGCCTTCAGTGGTTAGCTTTCTGGGGCTCATTTAAGATACACTTCACAGGGCTGGAGAGGTGGCTCAGTGATTAAGGAGCTTGCCTACAAAGCCTAACAACTCTGGTTTGATTCCTCAGTTCCCACATAAAGTCAGATGCACAAAGTGGCACATGCCTCTGAGGTTCTTTTGCTGTGGCTGGAGGCCAAGGTGCACCCATTCTCTCTCTGCTTTCTCTGTCTCTCTCCGCTTGAAAATAAATAAATAAATAAATAAACAAACTATTTTTTAAAAGATACAAGCCATAGCAGCACCTTTACTATCACCTTTCTCTGTACATTTTTAAATAAATGTCCTTTTTTCCCCCTATTTGATTGTGGTTGTGCCTTATATCTTATTGCTTAACTCATTAATAATAACACTTACTATAAACTCTATTAGCATTTATAACGCAAAAGCAATGGCCACAGAGCAGCCTTCTATATGTATTTCAGTTTATTGCATTATGCAATTCAACTCTTACACTATGCAAGCAAGCTACTGCTATTATTCTCATTTTGCATCTGGAGGAATGAGTTTTCTCAAGTTATACTGTTACTGAGTGACAGCTAGGATTTGAACCCAGGAGCCTGACTCCAGAGCTTTCTTTTGTTGTCCATTCTGTTGACTCTCTGCCCTGTTTTTGGGATCAGTCCTTAGCTCATAGGAGTTAGGATGGGGGTCAGGATCTCATCTGTGTCTCTTAAAACAGATCAACTATTTGGCTAATATAGAGACTGCTTCTTACAGCTTTCAATCCCAGAGTTCCTTGAGTCTACAATGCAGTTTGGATTAGCCACTCTCCCTCTTTGAATGCTTGGGGTGTTCTTTTTTTTTGGATATAACTAAATATCCTAATATTGTGATGGTTATAATGATAGCTAACATTTCTAAAATGCTTATTGCGTCGTATTTTGAAACTTACCGTTGATAGTAGAATAAAGACCATATGTCCTTGGGCCTATGTGCATTCATGCCGTATAGGTGACCCTATGGCTTGCACTTCAAATGTTCTCCTAGAGGGCTGGAGAAATGGCTCAGCGGTTAAGGCACTTGCCTCCAGTGCCTAAGGCCTTGGGTTCAATTCCCCAGGACCCACATAAGCCGGACCCACAAGGTGGTGGCCTTGGTGCTCTCTCTCTCTCTCTCTCTCTCTCTCTCTCTCTCTCTGCTTAATAAATAAAAAATTATTTTAAAAAAGGCGAGCACCACCACGCCTGGATACAAATGTTCTCCTTGATCCTACCACCCCAGTCCCACCCATACCCCAGAAGCTAGAAATTGGAAGACTTTGGCCAGATCTTTAACAGCTATGTAACTTCAGGGAAATCATTGACTCTCTGAATGAGAATCCCAATTACTCCTTCCTCATCAAGGGCACCTCTTATGGGGTCTCTTCCCTGACCCCACCATCTTGAGAAAGAATTAGTCTCTCCTTCATTTTAATAGCTTTCCACCTTGTTTAGACCTCTGTGTGTGTGACACTACGCTGTCCCAAGCAGACAAATTACTACTGGATTACTAATGTCTCAAGGACAGAGATATGTCAACGTTCGGAGCCACCCGTAACTGGACTGTCTGTTGGATAAATCTCTACTCGATGCACTTTTCTCTCCAGTTCCCCGGTTGGTTGTCACTTCTTTACATCCTTATACCATATATGATATTTACATCTGAAGTCACTTGAGTAACCCTATGTGATCACACGCTAGGTATCCTCCTCAGGGATATTTGCTGCAACAAAGCAAACACTCTGCTTCGGTCATTTGGATTTTCTCCCATGGTATCACAATAACAGGATATCCTAAAGCTCTGCCATGGACGAGCCACCCTTCTACCGACGATCCAGCCAAAATATCTGTGCTATCATCAGAGATGTTTCCATCGCCACTGCAGAGCTCATGCTCAATCCCAGAGAAGGGGTTTTGAGTGGGCATCAATTGAGACACGCTCTAGAATGATGTTCGTCCCGACTTGAATAATTTGTGGTGATAGCTGGTTCCTTGGCAATTGCATGTCTGTTTTTCTGTCTCCTTCCAAGTCTTCCGTTCTTTTATGGCCCAGGTATCTAGAGACTTGTGTGAGGAATGTGGAAACAGGTGTGTGTTGGTCATGATTAAGCTTGCTGCTCTCTGTGGAGATGCCAGAGGGTGAGCCGTGGAGTTTAGAGGGTGGGGGCTTCCTGCCATCAAAGAGAGAGAAGACAGGCTTAGTATGAAGAAGAAGTAGAAGACAGGCAAGGGAGAAGACAGGCTTAGTATGAGCCCAAGGAATCATTCCTACAGGTTTACCCATTAGCCCCATTTCTTGCTCCTGACCAGCTGTTTGGAGATTCTTTGCAGGGAGCTCCCTCCCCCCTTTCTTGTGAGGTCAGAGGCTTTTCTAGTCGTGAGGCTGTTCGGCATGACGTGTCCAGGCAGGCATGCAGCAAAGCAGAGAGGTGAGGGACGAAGGAGACAAAGCTGGACACGTTCAAAAGCGCCTTCTGCAGAGCGTCTCGGAGGCTCAGGGAAACATCTCTGCCTCCCTTCCTCCTCCCTTTCAGTTCTCAGTTTATTCTTCACTGTGTTAGACTTGTGGTGGTTCCTTCTGCTCAGGGGGAATGGGTTGTCCTCAAGAACTGGCTTCCTCAGCAGCTGGATGCCCTGAGCTCAGGACTGGAAGAAGCTGGAAAATTCCTTTTTCCTGGCTGCGGTGAGCCGAGAAGGCAGGAGACGGCAGTAGCCAGGTGAGCACAGGGGCACCCTCCAGGAGAGCAGACGGAGAAGAAGCCTCCTTCAGCTTGGCCCTGTGGCCCCCTTGGCTTGGGAACTGGCCCAGCCTCCATCTGGAGGCAGACA